>VDFB02327511.1:0-27281 GCA_007258455.2 Sequoia sempervirens
ATAAAGAGCTCATTAAAAAAATAATTTTGGATGGAGGAAGTGAGAGTCAGGTCTCACAAACCACAACAAATTTATTGATCTCGTCTTTGGCAGAAGACAGGCAAACCCTCTCTATCCAGGTGTTGGCCGTGAGCAATTGACTTTCCTGGAGGTACTGTATTCAACAAGAGGAGCTATGCCGGTATTCCTTCTGCCCTGCGTTCTGTGCCCAGTTTCTCTACAAGCAAGGTATGCATTTTAGTTATTAAGTTTTTTATGTGAGCTAATTGCTATCACTGCAGCCATTTAAATGTAATTGACGAATATTTAATAGATAAAGTTTTTTTACATCTGAAAGTTATTTCATAAATTTGTCATGTTCCAACTGGGAACTATGCTAGTGCAAGAAGTGAACGATTATACATGATGTTCAGCAAACAAGTTTTCCAGCTCCCAATTGTTTGCAAAAATTGTGATTATGGGTTTGATTTAGAACCATTTATAACTCTGGGGTTAGTTTGTGTTAAGATGTCATATAAGTCCTTCAAAGAATACATGAAATCAGTAAACCAGATTAGTAGGCTTTTCCATTTACAGAGAAAGTTCATCAGCAATTGGACAACATCATAAAATATTATTAGTTGGAAGTCAGTTAGTAAATGGTTTTAAGCAGAGTTTTGGGACTAACACTGACCAGGTCAATTTCAGGCTCTGGCAGGACAAATTAAAAAACTGTATTTAAAGATAAATTGGATTTTTGTTGTTTCCAGTTCAGAATAACATCAATTACATGAGTAAAAATGCAAATCATCTCAAAAATCTGGAACAAGTTGGAAACTTTTAAATTTTAATGGATTGGTTGCTGTATTGCAACTAAGAGATACCCAATTCGAGAAACTGATCACGATTCAATGAATTTGAGATCATTCATAGATCAAACAAATTGCCAAGGATTTAAAGAAGCTGCTGCTAAATGAATGTTGGTGAAAATGAAGATGACTGTTTTTAAGTTTTCGTGTTTAGGATTTTCAATAATGTTTTGAGTTTTTGAAACAAGATGGGTTCGAGATTGATGAGTCTCAGACAAGTTCTACCAAAAAAGACAAAAATGTAGAAGGTTCTACAGGTATCTGTCAAAATTTGTGAGTTGAATGAATCAAGGCAGCGAAACTTGCTACTGCTGGCTCAGCTCAGGTTTGCAAGTTTACCAAAGGTGCATGGTCTCTCAAAATTATATTTTTAACACCGTTTCTCCGAGTTTTGGGAACAGGTGGATGGGTTTTGGAGATGAGATTTTTTTTTTTCCAGATTTTGTGGATGGTGGCAAAAATAAATTATAATACATAAAAATTAATCTTTGAAAAATTAAGTACAAAAGGGAGTAAAAGAAGTTTCAATTTATCATTTATGTAAACAATGAGTAAAAGAAGCTCAAATCTATACATTGTACTGCTGTACAGCATTTTGTATCATAGACAGAGGATCTTAATGTCTTCACCCTTTCTTAAGCATCTTGAATGGAAATTGTACCATTAACCAAGATGTTCCATATTCCCACATCCCAGATGCCCCATTCTTTGGAACGACCCACAAACCCCAGGGATGTGCCCATATTGTACACATTTTTAAGCATGCTTACAATTTTCATAGCTAATGCCTCTATTACTATGCTGATCAAGCAATCTATTGCCAGTTTTTCAATGGCCTGTGGTGGGATTCTGCCACCTCTCCCCTGGCTATATACAAGTATGTAGTGCAGTCTCACATGCATCTGACAGTGAGCCATTTTCATTCTTTGTTATCAAATAGTTACATTTTTGCAAACATGATCTAGTCACAGTTACCTTATATGACTTCTTGTTTGTGTCTCACCATCATAGAGTAGTGTAGATAGATTTAATCCATCAATACAAACACAAAAATTAAACTGGTAGACTTGATAATGTACATATTAATGCACAACAAACAGAAACATGCAAAATTGTTTTGATGACAACACCCAAAAACAAAATTTGTAGTAGCTCATGCAAGTGTTGAACATGAACTATGCATGCTATCAACAGAGCTGTGGAAGTGATTGATCTAAAATTCATAGTCACCAAGGAAATTTCTACCTTAGAACGGACCTGTAAACATGCCCACTTTCAAGATGCTATATCACATCCCACCTTCACAATTTTTCAATATACAAAATTCTAAACTATCTGTATATATCTGCAAGATTGTAATAATGGAGTTTTTGCTTTAACACAACAAGATATTGGGAAATCGACATCTCAAGGAATAGTCTTAGAGAACTGGAGAGAGAAAGTGATATAGGACTCTGACATTGATGAAATCCACACATGTTTTCAGATGCTGGTGCTGTTGCCAAAAATTGCTGCAGATCTGTCCCATGCAATTTACATTGCAGGGAAGTCTTCTCATACCTGATGTATGATCATAATTTTGCATTTACATGGACTTCAATTATAAATTTATAATGCAACAATACTGGAAAGAATTGTAGACATCAAGTCTTGTTTCTAATCATAGTCAAGATTCAAGCTCCATCGGACTCTTTAATGTATGAAACAACCTTTCAATTATGTTGTCATGAGTATGTCTAAACCTTCTTGTCTGCGTGATAATCAAACGATAAACTCATGATTTTTAATTTTGAAATCATGATAATCAAACAACACAAATTAAATTGTTAAACTGACCAACCATTATGAGTAAATTGAATTTGAAGTTACATTATTGACAAATCAATTTGTATTGATCAATGTACGCGTATTTCACATGTAAAATCAATAAATAAGAATAAAGGAAAACAATGTGTGAGAAAAATAATGTAGGATTACAATTCATATACATAATGGGAGCTTTCAACCTAGTCATAAAGCAATCCCTCACAATGGATATCTTTGGGACCTTCTTTGAGAAAGATAGCTCATTCTACAATTTCTTGTTTGTAAATACACAAATATATAATGGTAAGAAATGTCTGTAAATACCCTACATAGATTGTTATGTTGATGGATGTGTTTTTATTTATTTTAGTACTGTTGATAAACTTCCTTACCTTATTATATGGTCCCAATGGATATCTTTGGGACCTTCGTTGAGAGAGATAGCTCATTCCACACCTTGATTGTAAATACACACTATGTAATGCTAAGAAATGTTTGTAAATACCCTACATACATTGTTATGTTGATGGATGTGTTTATGGTTTATTTAGTAAATTAGTAGTGTTGATGAAATTTCGTACCTTATTATGGCCATCATACCTTTTCTCCATTTGGATATGTTGTGATTTTTGTTACTTGTTGATATTTTCTTGATGTCCTTAAAATGAATATGGAGTTCCAGTGTTTCTTTTTGATAAATCATATCACTTTTGGTTCTGATTTACAAACTTCTGCCTAAAAGATGAAGAATATACAAGATACAAATTTTTATTGTTTGAATGATAATGATATAGATTATATTTTTTCAAAAAAAATGTCAATGATGAGTGTAATCCATTGTGACGGAAGATTGATCCAATGTTGAAAGCCAAACACTTTTTAGGGAAAGAAAACACCCTTCATTAGGGCATGGAAATAGGGCACACACTGCACAGCAGTGGCCATGGTGGCGGCAACAGTTGCAAATACGAAGGTGTCTGGTCCATCTTCAGAGCTTTCTACAAGCAGTTCTTGTGGCTTTGCTTTTTAACTCCATGATTTTGAAGTTTTAGTAGCTGTAGTTGCTAAGTTTTAACTCCATTATTTTGAAGTTAGTAGTTGTAGTTGCTTGTTGGTCCAAGGCTAAACACCTTTATTTTGTTTAGTCAAAAAGTTGAAAATGGTGTCTAAAGTTACATTCAATAATGATTCCCTTAAAGAAAAAAGCCTTGGATTTTTTTATAAGTGTATGGGTCTTTGGCTAAGACCTAAAAGCATGAATAGTTTAACTCTTCTCCATTAGGAACTTCTGTTGAAAGGCATAATGAACATTTGGTTTTGTAGAGATCTGATTTCTAGAAGTGGCCCATATTTTATAGAAGTAAGAGGATTATATTTTAGAACATTGGTCCACGGATTTTAATCCTGCTAAAGATATGTCCAACATAGTTCCTGTTTGGGAAAAACTTCCCCATCTTCCTTTGATTTTTTAGGATGACAAATCTTTGCTACAATTGGTAACACTTTGGGCCACTTCATCGATAAGGTTGAGCCAAAAGATAACTCTAGCATGTAATAAATACACATATATGCGAAAATTTGATAATGACTTGATTCCCTTCAAATGTAATAAATGCCATGAGTATGGTCAGTTTGGTTGGGACTCCAAAAAAGATCAGAATGTGCTTCAAGCACCCAAAAGTGCCTAACACACCTTCATTAGAACCAAAGGAAAAATACATCTTCAACAAAGAAATAGTCAATGAAATTTGGGTATCAAATAGGGTCAAACTATTGTTGTTTCAAATATGTTTGAAATCTTGGGAGGGAATACTTAGGCCCTTCAAAATGGGAAATGAACAATCAAGCTGAAGTCAATTTGAGGGAAGTGCAAAGGGTTGTAGGGCAACAATGCTCTTCAGAGGGAGCATAAATATAAAACTATCACGTTAAAGTTCATTTGAGACAAAATAAGGAGGTAGGACAATTGAAAATATCCAATAAAAAAATAGTGGTTCTTCCAAAGAATTGTCACATTACCACAAAACTAAGTTGTAAAGCACCCTTAATCCCAATGTAATCTAGACAAGGGTGAGGACTCACCAATTGTGTTGTTTTATTTTGGGTTGTGTGTACATGTGTGCCTGTGTGTATAAAGACAATTAAGGTAATGATCATTGATGAACTTGGCATATTTTATTTTACATGGATTGGGGAATTATCATGTCAATTATGGTTATAATTGGCTAAATTGAACATGTATGAATATATTTATGACTAATCTAGACTAATATTTATTTGTTGAAATTTGCAATGGTATAAATGTCAATCTTGTAGGTGTCAGGGTGCAAGGTGACATGACTTTGTGGTTTTGTTTTTGATAAAGGTTATATGGCCAAATTGGTCCTACACCCACTTAAGTGTTTGAGATCCAAGTTGAGGTTCAACCAATTGTAACTAGATTGTAGGCAAAATAACATTGAGACATAGTTTTGATCTTATACTTTGTTCAAGTTTAGAGGTCTTGTCAATTTGTCTAGTACTTGGAAGACCAACTTGAATACATATCTTCAACACACATTGGTTGGTGATATATATAGTCAAAAAATTTAAACATCTTTTGGCAGTATGCAATATTTACTATTGTGTTATCTTCTACAAATTAATTATTTAATCCCCAACCTTATATGAGTTTAAGCAAAATAAAACTACAAACTCGTATAGTAATAATTTAAAAGAAGAATAAGAGGCTACTAGAAATAAATCCCTTGTTGGACATAATGCTAAGGCATTGTAAATGCACTCCAAACAAAATTATTTTTGATAATATAAGCAACATTTACAGGGTGCCGTACCCTTTACATAGAGGGCCAAAAGGGCCAAAGGACGATAGTTCAAACCAATTGAACTAGAAAAAAACAAAGATAACTGACCAACATCTAAAGGACAACAAAAAAATTAAACAACCCTAGAACCAAAGGGGATCAATCTGACTCCTTGAACCTGAGGTTGCAAAGAGGCAACAAATTTGGGGAGTCCCTTCTTCTTCCTCAACACAATTGACCAAGAAGGCCCAACATCAAAATCCACCAAGTGAGGTGAGGGGAGAGGATCCACAACAACCACCTCAGGTGAGGAACCACCATGCAGCGAGGGAGTTGATAATGAAGAAGAGGAGACAGGACCGAACAAAGGACCAATAGAGTCAAATGACGAGAGACAGACATGCATTGATGACATAGCGATAACAAAAGGATCTGTAGAAGGGCTAGCTGAAAGAGGAGCCAGGGGAGGCTCTAACTCGAAAGGAGTAGAAAGGGGAGGGTTGCCCTCCTCAGAGGAATCATTCGAAGAGGGAGAACTAACTGTGAGATGGTCTGAGAGAGCATTCTTCCACCAAGTAGTAGGACCCTTGTAGCGAGCAAGAGGGCAGCCAAAGGCCAAGTGACCAACAGAGAAACATCTCTTGCATCAGAAAGGGAGCCCCTCATAGTCCAAAAGTTGCGACCAAGGTCTATCCTCCACCATCAAAACCACATCACCATGGAGAGGTTTGGAGATGTTCAAATTGACTAAAATACGAGCCATCGTAGTATGCCCAAGATCTCGAGATGCATAATCCACCTTCAAAAAGCTACCAATAGCGTTGCCAATAGCTTCAAAGCAAGAGTTCTCCCAAAACTAGAGTGGGAGATTCGACAGACGAACCCAAATAAGTCTAATATTTAGAGGCTCCGTAAGAGGATTGAAAGAGCGAGACCAAGATCAAATGAATAGCAAATGAACACCCCACATCCACACCCTATCCAAAACATTGTCACGATCCTCTGGGGAAGAAAAAGTAGCAATGAAAAAACCTCTAGCATTGGGATAGAGCTCAATTTTTTTTGAGACTAAAGGCTTCCAGGAATCAAAAACCCAAGCATGTAGATTAGGAAGGGAGGGCCACAAGCCGTTAAACTTGCAGACCACTCCCAACCGCACATAGAAGTCCTCATTCTTAGCAACCTCAGGACCACAGATCACAACAGGAGAGGCCCGAGCACAAGGCAAAGGATGAACCCTAGCCGAGGCCTGGGCACGAGCAGCATCAGAGAAAGATTTATGAGTTCCAACAGAGGAAAATGGAGTAGTGCCCCTAGCCACAGCCCTCACAACACCCGCAAAGGAAGGAGGAGGAGAGGGAGGACACAACACTAAACTGACCACAAGAACCTTGCCCGAAATCACATAGTCACCCGCTTGCATGTCTTGGCCCAAGATCTGCAAAATATCAAGCGGAACAGGGGGAACCCCTGCTCCTGGAGAAGGATCCATGCCCAAGCCTAGGCTGTTCGAAGCCTTTAAAGCCCCACCCAATGCCACACCACCAAACACAGCAGGGGCAACACCCACAGTGGTAGGCACAACCGCACTAGGAGCACCATTCAAACTCTCATTTGATCATTTTCTCCCACCCAACACAACATATGCATTTGCTTTCGATTTTGCCATTCCAAGAGATTTAACCTAATCCACAAAGAAACAATAACCATAAGTAGCTGCAAACAAAATTGTTGTGTGCATATTTGCACCTGATATGTTAGACTAGAAGCTCTTTTTTAGGAGCACCATATGCATATTTATTTAGGCACAACAATAACCATAAGTAGCTCCAAACAAAATTGTTGTGTGCATATTTGTACCTGATATGTTAGGCTGGAAACTCTTTTTTAGGAGCACCATATGCATACTTATTTAGGCACAACAATGGAGAAAGGGGAAATATTAATGTGAAATGATGGAATTTGGGTAGTTGCAAGAGCTTGAAGAGGGAAAAAATGAATGTTGCAAGAAAGGAAGTCAATAAAATGGAGATAGGGTAGAAAAATGCAAATAATAGGTGTGAACAAGAATTTTTAAAGTTGTAAGGATTTTGGAGGTTGAAAGTCAAATCCTAGAATACTAGTTAAGTCCTCAAGGGAAGTTTTAATACTTCTATTTCTACTTTCATCTATTACTCTCAAACTAGAGTATTCATTGAGATTTACTTGTATATTTGAGCCTTAAGTTGCTATTGAATGCGGTGTGACAAGTTATTTGTCAAATGAAATAGCTAATTTACTTAGCAAATCCTTGCCCCTATGCCTTAATAATATGGAATTCCATATGCACATTAATGGATTTGCATACTAGGTTTCTCACTCATGAAATTGTAAGGATAGACCTTAAATCCTAGTGCTGTTTCAGTCAAGATTTTTTTGTAAAATGAGACTACTTGTTAGAAATCTAGAAGCCCTCTATAGATTTTGCATATGCATTCTATAGGAAAGGGAAGAGTCATAATTTGTGAATTTCCTCCTAAGGGTGTTGCTATATAATTCACCAAAACTTTTGTAGAAAGAAAAGTACAAATTAAAATCCTAGTATAGTTGTATTAGTTGCAAACCTAAGTTGAGAGGCATGCATGTACCATAAGTCACACTTGCTACCTATTCTTCATAGTATAACAAACCTAACACATTCGCATACCTCAAGGAATGGATGACCAACAAATGTTCTCTTGAAATTATTTTGATCCTCAATGAGAGGAACTCCAACAAGGATGGTTTGATAAGAATGTTAAAAAATAGATGGTCAAAGCAATTGATATAGAAAAATAGCTTGAGCTTTTATTGTAGCTAACCTAACACACTAGTTTGTAAAATCCACTTAAATCCTTTATGTTTGGAGTTAAATTTTACACCACTACAATGGATATATATGTGTGCACAGTGGTGATATACAATACTCATAAACTACATAACAAAAGGCCACTATGAAATGTTGGCTTTTGTACTCTAGTCATTGCTAAAAGTAAACCATTGGAAACTTAAAACATGGCAACATTTGACTTATTATTTTAAACTATGATATCCTTTCCTATCACCATTTAAATGTATGTGAAAAAGGGATTTTGATATTGGTTAGACAAATCATTAAAGTTGTTAAAATATATTTAATGTAAAGATGATTAAGATTGGCTTTGATAAAATGTTTATGAAACATTTATTATAAACAACACACAAATTGTTTGTACTTGAATACATTAAGACAATAATAGATGGGGTAGGAGCCTTGTTGAAGGCTTGAGTTTATTATACTAAAATCATAATCAAATGTAATCACAAAAATGTTGGATACATAAAGAAAGAGAATAGACCTAAAATTTCGGGGCCTCCAATGTGTCCTAACATTATCATTTTGTAGATAAATGAGTGAATTCTTGAGGATTAAATTAATCCACCCTTTAGAGTTTCAAGTAGGCAACAAGGAGCATGATGCACCTTCTTACCATTGAAAGTAATGCATCCTTACCTAAAGCCATTACATGGGTTATTGGCATAAAGTTTTAGGATAAATCTCTAGCCTTAAGGACTCTAAACAATATGAACTATAAAACATGATCCACAACTTACCATCACCTTATACTAGCACTTGCACCAGAAGGGGTGCAAGGGTTATGCCGATAGAGAACTATTTGATTATAGTTAATTGAAAGAAATATTTGTATAAAGTTCATTTTGGAGAAATAAATTATAGTAACAAGAAGATGAAATACCAGTTTTGAAACCAAACTAAACTCAAAAGCATTTTGTTCTAAAAGATTGAAAGCTAAATTGTGAGATTCTACATCTATTAACAAGTTGATTGATAGCAAAAACTAACGAGGCAAGACACTTTCATAACCTCGAAACTAAATTATATCAATGACCATCAAATAAATCGCTACCACAACACTGTCATGAATGTAAAATTTATTTTATTTATTTATCAAAATACGCAGCCAAGATGGACATTTGAAACACAAATTATCTAGCAAAAAATAGAGTTCTCGACATTTTCTTGTAAATTTGGGAGGGTTCTGAAAAATTACATGATCATGATTAGTAGGTGACAAAAAAAATTATAACCAAATAATTATCGAATCAATTTTTTTTATTATTGCAAAAAGCAAGCAAAATTACATAAGATAACAACAATAACAGCTATAAATAGAATTAACAAAGTAAAACAAGAACATTAGAAGCTTTTACACAAGCTGTAGAAACAACAAATGTAAGTAGAAATTACAAAAGTGGTTGTGGAAGAAGATCACGGTTACAAAGAAACTGTAGAAACAAGGGCAATTGAAGAAGTTTAAACTATATCATAAGTTATTACACACAACTGACATACATTGAAGATTTTCACAAAGCATAATGGCAATGAAACTTCTAAATCCCACCTCTACAGTAGTTGCAGTTAAATTGTTGTAAATGGATTTTGGAATACTATCAAATAAATTGTGGACTAAACAATTTCCCATGGTAGGACACCCCATAGGTGAAAGACTATGGGTGGTCCTTGCTCTGCATCCTAATCACTCTAAAATTTACAACATTGTTGCCCTATCATACAAAATATAACAAAAGTGCAAAGACATGGGTTTTTGAGAACAATAAATTGGATCTAGGAAAACTATGTACAGGTGTATGTGTTAGAAAGATTACAGAGTAGGAAAAATACATAGTGTAGAGCTATTGCTTAAGTGCCCTAGACTGTACCACATTTACAGTTGCATCTTCCAATAATACACATGTCACAATTTAGAATCCAAACTGAACAATCACTATTTTAGTTTCTTGTGTTTGATGGAATTTCTTCTTGGGCCTATGAGAACCTTGTAGCACATAGGAATATATAAATTGGAGGTTGCATTAGTAAAATTTTCATATTGTGCCTTCTCAGATTGATGGAAGAAGGAACAATTTAATGTTGTATTTCTTTTAGAATTAAGCAGAACAATTGTATGTAGTATTTCGAAGAGATGGTCCAGTCAAAGGAAAAGAGCATAGAAGCAAAGGAAAATATGCAGCTAATCGAGTGAGGGCCAGATTGCATCCATAGCCAAGGCCTTATGGAATGAAACAGAAGCAGATTGTATCGAATCATTTGTACACTCATTGTATGTCAGTTTACTACATAATATAGGTAATAGACAATTGCAACTGCCACAATCTATTTTTTCCACTGCAACAATATTTTTTCTCTCTTCAGAAGGTTTTTAGGATAAATATAGTATAAATATAGTATTATTAATTCTTCTCTAAGTTCTCTTCTTCTCTTGACTGTAACTTAATTTCTAATTAAGTAGCATCGTACAATTTCCTTTTTCATAATTTCTACAAGAAGCTTAGGCTTGAGAAATTAAGAATCAAACACTATTGTACTTATAGCAGCATTGATGTATTAGTGCAATGACTATATAAGCACTTTGAATCTAAACCTAATTGTAAAAGTTGGCTTTCATTATCTGGTTGAGCATAAATCATCTCAATTTGAACACAATAATATAATACGAGTCAATGAAAATTGACTTGAAACTACACAGAAATGTCAATTCATTATTACATAATTAAATAGACTACAAAAACATGACCTAATACATAATATAAAAATCTTGTTAGCATTTAATGATTGTCTCATATGACTTGAATTTCATGAGGTAGTTGAAATTTTTTTCTTGCATTGATGGAGCATGTGTGTTAGTATGGATATATTTTTAAAAAAGTTTGAGGTTGAATAATCTACAAACGTTATTGCGTTTCTATGTTCCATCTCTAGCCTGGCTCTAATGTTGAATTTTCTTTTCTAGAAGATCAGATACTTAGATTTGCTATGATTGTTTATTATGTGATATAAAATTTTTGGATAAACATCCATAAAGTAACTAGAGTTAATTTTGAAATGTCAATAAGGATAAACAAAATAACCAAATGATGTGAACATCTGAAGCAAATGAAACACATAAAAGCTAACTCATAGAAAGGTGAGATATGTGAAATTTGAAATAATCCCCTCCTATTGACAATCACACATTAAGAAGCTTTGAAAGATTACATTCCATGGACTACAACATCATTTAGACCTCCTTGATTTCAAATACAAACATAACAAATTTTAAATGTTATTAACTAAACTCATTAACTATTGCATTAACAAAAACAAAACTGCTGAAAGATCTCAAAACAAATCCATACCTCTAATGTGGTCTCCTGAATAATCAACACCACCTGTATGTAAACACACTTGAAAATGGAGACCATATACATACAAAAGCTACAAAGTTTAAAGAGGCACAACTGAAGCCAAAGATATGATGCTACAAGACAACAAATCCTGTGGTTATAGGTTTGCTAAAACAAACAAGCTATAAATACTCCTCAAATCCCTTAGTTTATTAATATAATAATATTGTTCTCCCACAGCCCGACCCATTCAAGAATTTTTTTAACATCTACGAAAATATATGATGGACTCTCACAGTTGGGATTTTAAGCAATTACAATTGGAATCATTGGAATTGGAAGTTTGGCATATAATATAGCAAAACTCGATGCTACGAATTGATATATGTAACTTCTGATGCTACAAAGTTAATGTTTCACCCAGTGTAATATTTTTAATTTAGCAGTGTTAACTGGATAACTAATAAGTTATATTTTTTCTTCTCTTTTTATGCACCATTCCGGGCGCTGGGACACTGCAAAATTTGAAAAAAAAAATGAGATGCAGGGAGGAGTAGAGAGGATCCCATCCCTCTCCTTGGGACATCTATCTTGTCATCAAGGCCCCTGGCGCTAGTTCCCATGGAACCCTGATTTGAATAACTATTTGTTGCAATCATGTTTGTTTGAATTTTAGGGGTTTTGACATATGGTTTGGGGATTGGGCGCAAATTGCTCTGTTTCTTTCATCAACCCATATTGAGCCTCTCCTCCTATTTCTTGCGTATAGAGTCTTCCAGAAACTTCCATGATTTTACTTCTTCAGATAGTCTCAGAGGAATTACAGCCTGCCCCGTTTGAACATCAGACTCGTACAATGTCGCGTGGCCAAACATCGGCTCAAGCTTATCTACTTCTGGGATTTTCACTTCCTCCGCATTCCAGTCCATGGATCATATGATTAAATCCATCAATACTTGCATAAGCCTACAACAATCAAATCGATTAGAACCCTAACTTAATCAATTAAATTGATTAAAGCCCTACCTACAACAAAGCCAAGAAAATAAAATAAAATAGACGGCTTTGGCAGTGGCGAAAGGACTTATTGAAAATCGTTTTGATTGGCCGAAAAACAGAGAGACAAATAAAATGTACAATTATAAGCACCTATTGTCTCCATGGCATCAAAATTCCATCGCTTATCACCCGGATATGCTTCAAGAGAAAAATATTACAAGGAAACAGAGTCTGCAGAGTTTGGAGGAAAAATAAGTATAATGAAAACTGATCAAAGCAGACGAGAAAAACCAAAACCAGTCTCCCTGCAGCAGTTGCTTCAATCTGTTCACAATAAACGAAAATTAGTCCTAAATGTTGGAGGCTTCATCACCGACACCATCGCAAGGGAGGCATTTATGGCACTGCATTTACGGTGAGATTTGATATGATTTTACACCTACAAGATTTGATGAAAGATTTCATATTAAATGGCAACTCTCATCGGATAAAATCAAATTCTGAAAACCACTACCTACCTCCCAGTTTAACGGTGATCTAGTGGTTGTTTGGTGGCGTGAGACAGGTTTCAGGCTGAAACCTCTCACTATATATAGCCTATCGGCTAAATATATTTAATGGAATAATGTGTGGAATAGAAAAAGGGATCAATACTAGAAAATAAAATCTTTATATAATGATGGATGATGACTTAATTGACTTCTTTAGGTATTAGGAGCCATGTGTGAGCCCATATTTAGATAAGCATAATTGATTTTTTTTGTATGCATGAGTATGGATTAAAGAATTCTTGTTAAACTAGTGAACCCTCTCTCTCATAACTTGGATGATTGTAGATAGAAAGGGAACAATCTAGGTGGTTTATGGATTGAATGATTGACCTATGGTGTGGAAAATGGAGGATAACTTGGTTATGTTCCCTTTCTTAAGCCTATCTAGATGTTTAAAATAGTAGTAACCAACATGGATAAATTAAAACTATAAGAAGTCATGATTCTATTTATCTAACTACAAGAGTTTCCCACATGCTAAAACCAAATTTTCATTGCAATGCACATACGGTGAAGATTGGACCACTATGAGGGAAAATGTAGAGGGTTGCAATATATTTTGAAATGTAGTTTGTCCTCTAAATGTGATCACTAACTAGGTGTTGGCAAGAAGTTGAGTCCACTTTTTGGCCAAAAAGTGTAAGTGTTTTCCCTGATTTTCAAAATTTAACACATTTGACCTTAAAATTTGAAGTACTCAGAGATGGAATTTTGAAAAAAAAACACTAATCACAGAATGTAGTGTTCAGAGTCTAGTTTCCAAATATGTAATTTATTTCATTACCGAGATGATACAAATTGATTTTCAATGGGCGTTTCTAAAAACTATTGTTTAAATTTTTTTTTTTACTATACCATGCACGTGTATGTCATCCATATTTTGACCCAAATAATCGTATTTTTCTAAATCCTTTTGGGAAAATATTTGTAACTCACTGAAACACGTTTTTGATATTTTCTTTGTAATTTTTTTTGTTAAATTTTTATTGGCCATATTTGTTGTTTTGAAAAATCCTCATGTACATCACACATAAGATGACTTAAACTTATCATTTTTTGATTTTTTTTTTCAAATTGAAAAAAAGCCTGAAGTACATTTTCATGCAATTCATTTTACAAAAAAATATTTTAATAAAAATTTATTAAAATAGTAAAAAACCTTGATATTTTAAGTTTATTAAAACAATCCAATTGTAAAAAAAAATACATATTTGAAATTTGCACTGTCTCATTTATAATGGGTTTTAATTTCGTCAAAAAATTCTACAAAAAAGGTCTTCAGACATGTCCAAAGTCACTATTTTCTTGTGAGATTGTCAGGACCTTCAACTTGTAGGTCAAACCAAGTCCAAAGCCTAGGTTCAGGTTCCCAAGGCTTTTTTTGAACCAAAAAACAAACAAGAAACCTGACCAAAAATTCAAATTTTAAGAAACAGGATTCTGTTTACAAAACAAGATCTCGTTTTGTAAATTGAGATCTCACTTCTTTTTATTTATTATTCAAACCATTGAAAAAGAAACAAGATCGCATTTTATAAATAGGATCGTGTTTACTATGAGATACTGATTACAAAATGGGCCATTTCTTTTTTGATCATTTTTTTTAAAAATTATTGGCAAAATGTTACTGTGAATTCTGCAACTTAACATTTACAACCGACTACGACAAATTCACCTAGTTTCTATCAAGTTTTGTCTTTACATGTCGTCAACTTGCAATTTAAATTGAATTTTTGAAAGGAGGCATCATTGGAACCGTTTTTTGAGTGGAATTGTATTTGTGTTCTACTTGTTTGGAGGAACAAAAGAGGAAGACTTTCACTATTGACATTCATTTGTGCTTGAGAATTTTATAATCATGGGTTCACATGCTTGTAATAAGAGGAAAAATAGGAAGGTATTGACCCTTGAAAAAATTGAAGCAAAGAGAGAGAAAGAGGCAAAAAGGAAAAGAGAGAAGAATGAGGATTCAATTAATGAATAATGCTGAAGCATCCAATTTCACAACTATTGAAGATAAAAACATTCAGGAGACCATGGTTGTAGATGATGCTAATTTGCAAGAGGTCAATTTAAAAAATAATACGATTGCACAAACTAGGCCTGGTATGTCTTCAAATCCCTCTTTTAATGTTAAGGAGAATGTTTCAATATGCACAAATCCAGGTACGTCTTCAAATCCACCTTTGAATGAAATAGAAATGAGAGATTTAAAAGACGCTAGATATAACAATGTTGACATCGATAATAGTTGTAGAGTTCAAAATTTGAGTCAAATTGTTGTTGAAAAAAATGAAAATCGTTTTGTTGTTGAAAATGAAGATAAAAATAGTTTTGTTGTTGAAAATGAAAATGAAAATCCTTTTATTGAAAATGAAAATGAAAATCCTTTTGTTGAAAATGAAAATGAAAATGAAAATCCTTTTGTTGAAAATGAAAATGAAAACCGTTTTATTGATGAAAATGAAGATGAAAATGAAAATCCAGGATGTGATCTTGAAAATGAATATATATATTTTTTAAAATTGAAAGTGATGTTTTGGATAATCTTCCTGGTAAGATTTCTTGGAGACAAATAATAATGCATGCCAATAGATTATACAAATAATTTTTTTATCGTAAAAAACTTTCATTTCAATGTCAACTAATGATGCAATTGATGAGAATGTGGAAAATGAGAAAAGTAATGAAAAAGTTAGGCATCTTTGTTAAACCAAGAAGAAAAGATCAATCATTAAAAATTGCTATGTCTACTATTGCTAGTGCCATTGAGTCTATTGGAAAAAAAAGTTGATCTAAAGATAAGAATGCAACAAGAAGAGCTATAACAATTGCTATAGTTAATAAAACAACTTTGAATAAAAGAATGGTAAGCGATATTAGTGAAATTCTAAAAATGCATTCTAAAACATTATTAAGAGTGGCAAAAAGAAGATAAAGTACATAAAATGATCCAATCAACCAATGTTGGGGTTTTAGTGGTCGACTCCCGAGGTTTGACATGAAATTAAATGTTGAAATCAAATCTTTGATTGAAAAATATTGGCAGGATAATACTTGGGTATCATCTAATGCTAGAGACGTTTTAAAATTAAGAGGGGTCCAAAGTTTGCATTCTTCATCCAAAACACCTATTAGATACAACACACAAATTGAATTTTATAGAAAATTTTGTGGTGATTTAGCGTTACCTGGTAATATTAAAATAAGTCCAAAGTCTTTTGAAAAATGTAAACCTTGGTATGTAAACATTAATAAGCAACAAATATCTTGTTGTAAAATGCATGTTCAATTTCATTATTTTTATGAAGTTTTTTGATATATACATTGTACTTTACATACTAACATGATTATGCAAAAATGTGGTATTAATATGCCACCTGAAACAATAAGGGAGTTTATATCAATTTTGTTTTGTGAAAGATCCAATCGGAAATTATTTTATTTAAGTTCATGTATTTTTGGACAATGCATTAATTGTGACAATCTTTCATTCTTAAGAGTTTGTATGCATGAAATTGTTGATAATGATTTTGGACAACAATTGATGGATGTTAAAAGATATAAAAATATTGACTATTCTTTAAAAAATGGAAAAATTGGAAAGCGTTGTGATTTAGTTACAAAAAAAGTTAGTTTACATGCATTCATATCAGAAAAAATTAGTGTACCAAAAAATGTCACACTCTCAACATGCTCGATGGCTTGATGACCAATTTTGCACATGTAGAAACATATTTCCAGTTGGTACTATACTATCAGTGGTTGATTTTGCGGAAAACTATACTCTAGCTTTGCAAGAGGAAATCCAATCACAATATTACAATTCAGTGCAAGTGGCTATGTTTGTTCATATTGTTTATAAACATGCAAATGATAACACAGAGGATGATAGAAAAGTTTTGAGGGAGTATCATTTCTATTTGAGTGACAATCGGTTACACTCGTTAGAGTTTGTTCAATACTGTTTCAATATATTTTATACAAATTTAAGAGAAAGAGGAATCTAGATGATAGAACATCTCATATGGTCAGATAATTTACATAATAGTTTAAGAATGTTCAAATGTTCTATTGGTTAAGTAGGGTTCACAAAGAACATAAGTTCAACATATGTGGAGTTTTTTTGAAGTTGGGCATGACAAATGAGAACATGATGGAGTTGGTGTGTGTGTTAATAGAATTCTTGCTAGAGAACAATTAAAATTTGAGGATGCAGTAAAATTTAAAGATGCATGTGGGATTGTGGATTGGTGCAATACAAGATTATCTACACTTGGTTCGAACAAGTATTCTATAGTTCACCGATTCTTTTGGTTGGTTAAAGAAGAGAACATTCTATCTAGACTTGATTGCGAGACATTCAATGGATCTACTAAATGTCATTCATTTAAGAGTTCAAATGCAAGCATGTGGATTATCTGGACAATGTAGCTTGTATGTTTTTGTCAGTTTTATATTTTAAGAGATTGAGAAGCATGTGAAAATATAGAATGGGTTGAAGAGTGGAAGCAAAGATCGTTGACACTTACACAAACATACAATCAATATCAAACAACAATTGAAGACAATGATCAAGTGTTGCATTAGACGACTATGACAGTGTTTTAGACCTTGTACAAGAAGGTAATTTAATTCAATTTATTTCATTTTATTTCACTTTATTACTATTTTGTAATACTAAATTATTTATTTATATACATATGAATGAATGTATGTAGATTGGTCAAATTATATGAACACGTGCAAGTTATTAAATCAATTTTTTTTTGCAGAATGTGTATGTTGTTGCACTTGAGGGGAATGAAGAGGAAATAAAATATTGGTTGGCTCGTTGTGTGGAGACTAAACATAAGTTGATAACACTCTGAGAAGATGATGATGGCTATCATTATCCAACATGTATGGTGGCCCCCTTAAGACATCCCCTTTAGCAAATTTTGATAACAAGTCTTTCATACCCTTAAGAAAATTTTGAGAACTTCTTTGATTCCCTTAAGTAAAATTAGAGAACTTCTTTGATGATGGCTATCATGTTATCCAATAGGATTGGTGGTGGTTGTTGGAAGTTGGCTACGAAAATACCTAATAAGAAATAATGGTCTGCCTGCATTCGAAGATTATGAAACACATAAGAAGATTGTACACTACTCACATTTGGTGGTGGCAACAAATATAAAACTAGCAAGCTATCGTGAAAGACCTACAAATAAAGAGCTATTGACAATTTCTATGGAAGAGCATGAGGCAATCATAGATGCGTTACAAAAATGAGAGGATGTAGATGGTACAATGGAATAAGTAAATACAAATAAATATAGATTTAGTTTTATATTGTCCTTTTAAATAGATTAAATACATGTTTTGATATTGCTTTTGTGTTATTAGTTGAAATTGATTTAAATTGTCCTTTTATATCCTTAAGCCATCATCACAAATTCATCACATACTTTGAGACAAAAAAGAGAGTCCATGCAGATTCAACCTAGACAACATTGAATACTTGGTAAAAATAGGTAATTATTAGTTAAATTATATTTAAATACATGTTTTGATTATATATTGATATTGCTTGTACATTAATAGTTAAAATTGATTTATTATCCTTTTTGTATCCTTAAGCTATCATCACATTGATCTCATACTTTGAAACAAAAAGGAGAGGATGCAGATTCAACCTACACACGTGTGGAATACTTTTAAATATAGGCACTTGAGTTGTGTACATATGGATAATTTTATATAAATTAAAATATAAGTTTTGATGATTTCATTGATATTGCTTGTATCATTTTGATATTAGGTGGCATGAAGACCATTTCGGGCACAAGTTTCAGATTTTCTTGAGATGACAGCCAAATTTTGTAAACATTGTTTTGAGTTGACATATATGTACATACATAATTACACAATTACACATTTTGTACAAATACTTATACTAAAGTCTAATACTTGTTTATATCACTAAATATTTATACTTAATTATACTTAATTATATCATTTGTTATGATGAGTCCCCTTGCTTTGAAACTTTAAATTTGATTGTATAATCACTAAATATCATGTATATTATTGTTAAACTTGGTTGCCTTGGGAAACTTCACCAAATTTTGAGAACTTCTTTGATCCCTTAAGATGTCGTATTAGGACCCCTTAAGACATCCTATTAGGACCCTTTAAGATATCCTATTACGACATGAATTAAATAAACATTGACACTATTTAAATTGTATAGAATGTGATTGTTATAATGGGTCATCCTAAATTCCTAAGTTAATTATATCAATTGCGATTAAATATGAGACATGTACTTTGAAGTATTTCACCCCCTAAAGATGTCCTATTAGGACATATCCTACATATTTATCCTTAATCATATCATTTGTTATGATGAGTCATCCTAAAATCTAATACTTGTTTATATCACTAAATATTTATACTTAATTATGCTTAATTATACTTAATTATATTTAATTATATCATTTGTTATGATGAGTCACCCTACTTAAAAATTTTAAATTTGATTGTATAATCACTAAATATCATGTATATTATTGTCAAATTTGGCTGCCTTAGGCAACTTCACCAAATTTTGAGAACTTCTTTGATCCCCTTAAAACTTCGTATTAGGACCCCTTAAGGCATCCTATTATGACATGAATTAAATAAGTCCATTGACTAATTATCACTAATTATAATGTATATCATGTATGGATCACTAAATTTATAAAGTACAAATATTGAAATGTCCTATTAATTTCAACTTTAATTTCATATTTTTATTTAATTTCACATTAATGTCTTGAGTATGAATATTTTGGAAAGTACAAATATGTCCTATCTATCACAACCCTGAATGAAGGAAAGACAATGTTTTATGCATTTATTTATATTTTGAACATATATTGAAATAAAAAAATCATGCGATGAGGCTTTGGCTAATATTGAATTAAAATTATTTATCACTAACCATTGCCCATCGGTTTATTTGCAAATAAAATAAACTCAAATGCCTTGACCCAATTCGATTTAGGCATGAATCACACCCTTGAAAAGAGTTGCATCTAAGCAGAGGGAAAAGAAACATTAATTCAATGCTTCAAAGAGAAGAGAAGGAAGTGATAAAATAGGGAAGGAAAGAAAGGCGGATGTGTGTGGAGGTTAGCAAACTCACGATCCAGGTGAGATTCATCACTTAGTTTTGGTATTTAGTTTCCTCAATCTGGCATGATATGATGACATGAATCCTTGGCTTGGCTCCCATCAATCTATATGTTGTAGATTACAATATCCATACTATTATTCATACTTCCTAAATGATTCGCATCTGGGCGTATTTCCAGGGCGATTAGCATAAAGTATTGAACCCAACAGATTGTGTAGTCCTAGAACCATGACTGGCTGAACTTGTAACATGCATATCTGGGAATAGTTGCCTGAAATGATGCAACTAGAATTATATGCAATTAACAGTGGGATTGCAGGTTGCTTGATCAAGAGTATAAATAACCATATAGGCAGACAAAGGATTAAATTGATTATTGCATGTGTATATTTGAATTATATGATACTGTTTACATACATGGAACTAATGTTAATTGGAATCTTGATGAACAATCCGTAGACACAAGTTTTTGCTCCTTTTATTCTTTACATTGTTATAGTACTATACTAGATTGTATGCTTCCACTGAATTCTCTCTCGTAACATAATAAATATAAATGTAAATGACTTGCTAGTGACTGTATATTTGAAATTTGTGTCAACTGCCTTCAATCTAATTGTGAACTTGCTAGGAGAGGTTATTCACCACCTAAGTAGTTTGTCTATAGACCCCGTCCAAGTTCCGCCCCATTGGCCTAAAGCAAGGGTTGGGCATTCTGCCCCACTAGCTCAAAGCAAAAGTTGAGTCATGGAGGGATGGGGTTCCACCACTGTATTTTGCCCCGCAGGCCCAAGATAAGGGTTGGGCAATAGAAGGTGGTAGACTGTTGGCCCCTTAGGGATTCTTCTCTCCTGATGGGTTGAGTGTATTTCTTATGTTGAAATCTGCAGTTATTATTATGATGTCTAATTTTAGGATACTAAATATTAAAGCTAACACATAGGGATATGGACATGTTGACGAATGATGTTACAGGTATTTAGCAGTTGCAAGGGATCATTGTGGAGGGAATAGAGGCCTGGAATCCTTCCTCAACCAACAACCTTAGGCTAGCCAGGTAAAGGAACATTACACTATCAATTACATATTACAAGTTCACATAAAATGCATAAATGGACATGTCTAAATTAAAATTAAATAATAATAAAGTACATGATTTACAATATATCAAGTCCATGAAACCAATATATTAAGTCCATCATAGTACAACCCATGAAATAAATTCCATGAAACAATATATTAAGTCCACGAGAAACCAAATATGTAGTCCATGAAATAATCAAATACAACCCATGAAATCATCTAACTCACATTGTCTCTATAATCAAGAGACCTCTTCACACCATGCAGACTACATGCATGACTTGAACCACTTTGTACAAGAGAAAGAAAAATGAAATCAGATGTAAGACAATTAAAAATGATTTAATGACAATTTAATTTATAATTCATCATTAAACTTTGTGTAGAAACTTTTTTAAACAACCTGAAATTTAAATGCCTCTTGAGTAGTCACCACATCTAATGTCTGCCCGATCCCCATTCTCATTGTTGTGTCAACCTAGACATACATATAGACATAATGCTTATAATATTTACAAGTGTACATGCACATTTGATATATAGTGATTTCAAAATTCATAATTGTACAAGTATAGTAACAAGAAATAATTTACAATATAAATGTACTTGCACTTGATGTGAGATGCTCAACAATGGATGGGCACTTGACAACCCCTTAGGTGGAATCAACGTGGAAGTCAATTGAGTCCTTTGAACCAACAAAAATATTTAAAACATATGTTCATGGTTGAATTACAAATTAAAAAGTCAAGTTAAAAAATTATTTCATATATAATTTAAAAAATTAAAATCAAAATACCCCATAAGGGTTGCCGACTTGCATTGGTGTCGACATATGTACTCGAAGAGTAGATGATTCCCCTATTGATAGTGTCATCTACACCAAATTGTTTGCTTGTTAAAACATTGCATTTTTTTATATATATATGTTCATTAAAATTCTTATAAATTCAACATATAGATGCATATTTATACCTATCCCATTGTCTGTAGGGTGATGCTTTGCAGTAAGAAATTCTATGAATGAACTAATGTGACCAAATGATCCACCAAATCTCCACGTCCACCCAAACTGGGTGTGGCTTGATTAGGTCCATTACATAGCTGATGGAAACTAGTACATACATGGGGTGTCAACACTCATGAAGTGGTACTAGGACCAACTCCATAGAACACTCCTCCATCGTCATGGTCTCTAGGCTCCCCTGCCCCCATCGCAAAATCATGCTTATCAAGGTTTCTTGTGAGTGTACTAAGAGAACCTAATGCGGATATCATTGCACATTGATGCACATGTGCAGGAATGGCAGGAGAAAGAGGAGCAACAAGGGGTTGCACTTGCACAGGGAATTATGGATCAACCCTTGCCCCTAACCTCTATTGTGACATGCTGCCACCAACACCATGAAATGATTTAAAATCAAAATAATTGGTCTTTTTCCCCAAAACAAACTCTACATATAGTTTCCTCAAAAATTATAAAGGGACCTACAAATTAGTGTGTGGTGGATGGTCAAATACCATCCACCATCACTCCCAAAAATGTGCAGTCATCTGTGGATGTATGCAACACCTCATGGATATTTTAGATTTAGTTGCAGGAATGGGCTGGTGAGTGTTAGGATCGATAAAAAAAGGTACTAGATGGGATTTTGTTATTTTTAGGTCCAAAATTTGTTTATAGGAGAGACCATCTGAATAAAATCGTCTCATATCCTCCCTATTGTCGATGTCTATCTAAGTTAGAATCAATAGACCTGATGGCATCAACAACATTTTGCATCATAGATGCAAATCAAGTCACATGTGGTGGAATCAATGCTTCATTTTGCATAGCATTGATTTGATTTTGAATGGATGCAACATTTTCATTGATCCATGCTTGCAAGCGAGCCTCATTAGACCTTGCAGGTGGTGGAGGTGGGATGTAATGAGGTGGAGGTAGAGGTTGCTGAGGAGGTGGATTAATGATATCATCAATATTAAATTGATCCATGATATATATATATAAGTGACCCTGCATTAAATTATACAAAATTAACAAACAAGCTTACAAAATTATAAGAAATAGTTAAATTTTAAATGTACATGCAAATTTGTTTAAATAGGATGTGCATACATATACATACACATACATACATTGATTTAACTTGAGCATGTACATACAAATTTCAAAACTTAAGATACATTTAAAATAAAAAAATAGGATGTATAATGCATGCATACACCATTCAACTTTACCATGTGTACATACAAATTTCAAAATTTAAGATCTGAACTATGTAATTTTAATACATGTACATACTAAAAAGTAAACCTAAAACATTCACAAAAAGCTCATTTATGTCTAAGGCATGTAAATTACATTTTTCCAACAAGAGAAATTATGATAGAAGTCATAAATTATACTATTATAAATTCATCATTATACTATTATATTAAAAAATTCAATGTTAAAAAATATCCATCCAACCAAATTCATAAATTTATAAATAAGATCATTGTCTTAATAAAGTGTTGTGGCTCTCTACTGCATCTCTTCATTTCTTTGTGTTTTCCTTTTCAAAATAGGACTTTCTCCTCTCCTCTAGCCATCATTGATTCTCATTTAAGACCACATCCATGGACCTAACAACATCAACGATAAATGCCTCAAAGGTGGTGGAATACATTCTTAATTCTAAATAGCATTGATTTGATCTTGAATGGATCTAACATTCACATTGATCCATGTTTGCAAGCGAGCACCATTGAATTCAGGTGGTGGAGGCGGGGGGTTATGAGGTGGAGTGGGTGGAGGTGGAGGTGAAGGGGGTGGAGATGGAGGGCATGGAGGTGGATTAGGGCTATTGTTATTATTGAATTGATCCATGTTATCTAAGATATAAGTGAACCTGCATTACATTTGTAATTTCAAAATGTATGATACATGTTTAAAAATCCCCTTAAACCATTCAATATAAATGGCCTAATTGAATACAAATGAAAAAATGTGTAAGCCTCATTTATGTCTAAGCTATGTTACTTGAATGAAAAAACAATTAACTATTAATGTGATGTGAAATCTCATTAAAAATTACATTAGATTAGAAGAAATTATGATGGCTTAAGGGTTCCTCATAGGATGGCTTAAGGGGAACCATGAATTAAGGTCCTAGGATAAAATGACGTGGCTTAAGGGAATAAAATTTGGTGAAGCTACCTAAGACAACCAAATTTCATTAAGGTCCTAGGACAAAATGATAGTTTTAGGGTTTAGGGTTCAAAGTTTAGGGTTTAGGGTTTAGGGTAATAGGATGGCTTAAGGGGATCTATGAATTAAGGTCCTAGGACAAAATGATGGATTTAGGGTTTAGGGTTTAGGGTAATAGGATGGCTTAAAGGGATCTATGAAGTAAGGTCCTAGGACAAAACATTTGATGGCTTAAGGGGATAAAATTTGGTTAAGTTCAAGATAGTGCTTCTAGCTTTAACTAATTTTTTTTACATCAATTTCCAACTAGAAATAAACTGTAAATCATGAAGCACTATCTTTCTCGACTCTATGTGTTTACTATAAGTTAATATTTTAAAGGGTCTACAAAAGACCTTGCAATGTTCTATAAATCTTTTATTGGTTGAGCTACTCATGGTATAACTACAATGTTAGTTACATTTTGAAACATAAAAGGCTTCCAAAAT
Source organism: Sequoia sempervirens (assembly GCA_007258455.2). NCBI lineage: Eukaryota > Viridiplantae > Streptophyta > Pinopsida > Cupressales > Cupressaceae > Sequoia > Sequoia sempervirens. The sequence goes on from VDFB02327511.1 coordinate 25,142, forward strand.
GAGTTCCTTCCAAATAATGGACTTGATAGAACTTGAAAATGTTGAAGCTTGGATGGCCCTTGGAATAATGGACTTGCAAGTTAGTGAAAAAGGTAGTGTTCATAAAGGAATGAAAAAGATGCATAGAGCCTTTGAATTATATACCTATACTGTGCAATGTCATTGAATTATTTAGCAAACCATTTTTTCTTCACAGAACAACATTTTCTTGTGGTATAGTTGATTGAGATAGCTCTTGTTTCAATTGACCAACCTCTCATGAAATATCATTCATACTATAATATTGCATGATCTTATCACGAGAAGCCTTCATCCCCCCTTCCATGAGAAGCCTCATCTCAGGACCCCTTAAGAAATGTCATATTAGGACCCCTTAAGAAATTGGTTTATGGTTTAGGGTAATAGGATGGCAAGCAGGTTAATATTAGGATCCCTTAAGACATCGATTTAGGATTTAGGGTAATAGGATGACAAGTAAGGGGGTTAATATTTTTATTCATCACATATGCAAGAACATTAGTTTATGAATAGATTGAATATTTCCTTAGATTACTTCTATGATCGAGGAATAAGCACACAACTATCAATTAGCCCACTTTTGACAATTTAGGATAGTCTCTATGGTCTACCCTTGAATATAGAAATGCGTATATTTAGAGAAAATCAAAATGTGTCTTGACAAGTTGTTGGAGCTAGATCTTAAAATTTGGTTATTGATGCTTGATTAGTATTGGTAATTTCTATTCCTTCCCTAATTGTCTTCGAAGTATATGAATAAAGACAATCATCCATGGTAAATTTGAGGATTGTTAAGCATTCAAGCGTAGGGAAAAATGATTCATTGATCCTAAAGTAGCTACATTATTCTTGGAAACAAGGTCAACAAAACCCTTAAGAGGTGAGTCAATGTAGAGTTATTTTAAGAGTACTTTCCAATATAATTATTGAGTAATGATCTTTAACTCGTGGACCAAGTTTTATAATGCTCTAGCTAGATGCCTTGCAAACATGGGTTTGAGCCTAGGCTTCACACATATGTTTACTCATTGAAGATCCATAAAAATAGAATAATCACTACCATATAAGTATATGAGTGATCATAAAATTATGTTGAGGTCTCGACTCTTCTAGTGAGGAAATGTTAATGATCATCCATACATCAACTTAACTTGTTTGGTCTTTATCTAAATTTAACTATCTACCCAGTTTAACAAGCATGGTTTAAATTGTAACATACTATGGCATAGTATCATGTTGTAAGATAGTATGAATCATAATAGACGCATAAGGCCCATATTATTAACTCTATGACCAATGACATAGTATAGGTTAACTACACCTGATCCATACAAATTCGAGGCATAGTTAACCCACTAAGCATCAATCCCAATAAGATAATTCACTGTAAACAAAGACAAATAAGCCATTAAAACTGACATTCTAAATCATGAAAGCTTGACAAACCTCTAATTTAAGACATTGAAACTTATTCTATTGGGGGAGTGGTATCACATTGATGTGGAAGGATGACCCTTTCTCAATCCCTTGGATAATGAGCTTGTTTCAATCAATTTTATTGAAGAAAACTGATGAAACCATTGATAGATGTGTATGAAAACATGATTTAAAGCTAAATGAACATGAGTAAGCTATTTTAACATGATTTATGCTAAGATGATCAATATGGGTGTATGTAAATATACTCTAAATGTATGCAAGCTTCAAAAAATTAAAATCCTAATTAACAAATAAGCTAAATGTATGCATCTATGTTATCATGGAAGCCATTAATGGAAGCTAAGCTAATATGCAAGTAAATAAAACTAAAATGATGTTAAATGTGAGTGCCAGTACAAATGATTTTAACAATATAAGTTGTTAAAAGATGGATCCATTTGTCTCCAAATAGTGTTTTATTTATAGGAAAGTATATGAAAAATGAAGGGCTAAGATTGAAAAATATAATCAATGGTTAAAAAGGAAAGAAGATGGAGGCATGGATCATGGATTCTCATCAAGGTTTGAAAATGAAAGTTGATATTTTATCAAGGGCTTACATTCATCCAAATAAACATACTTTCAAAACTTGCACAAGAAGTCTTGTAAGTTAACTTGCACATGAAGTTTTGTAACTTAACTT
>VDFB02327511.1:32231-85166 GCA_007258455.2 Sequoia sempervirens
AGATCCCATTTTGTAAAAAGCGGGATCTCATTTCTCAAAGGCCGGCTTGGGACACCATTACTAAATGAGATCATGTTTTTTAAAAAATGGGATCCTATTTAGATTTTAGGCTTGGGATCTCAAACCTAAATGAGATCCCGTTTATTAAAAAATGGGATCTTGTTTTCTTCAAGCTGATTTCAGGTTTTTATGTAAGGCAAAAACTTCCACATTTCATGGATTCATCTTCTTGCATTTACCCAACTAGTAAATCATTTGACCCACTTAGAGGTAAGCTTATTATTGCTCTAACATGAAAAACATTTTTGGAGAATGCTTTTCCTATTAAAATAATCAATTTTATCTTAGTGTTAGCCAACTTTTATTGGTAGCATACAACTTCCACTTGGGTGGGGCAACTTTCTCTAGTATCATGTAACTGATAAATGCTAAGATCCATCCACTCAATGGTTCAATAAGATGTGTGAGAACTTAACAGGTAGTGTAAGAGTCTAGTCAAGAGTATTAGCTTGTTCAAATATAAATATTTGATGGAATTTTATACCCTTGTTGATGATGATAACAAGTATTATGAGATGCTTGTTTTTCATTACAACTAATAGTGAAATAGGAAAATTATGGATCCACGATATTGTATGAAATGTATTATGTTGACAAGAAAGTGTAGGGTAGAAATTCGTGCTATTTCTATGTTATATTATAGTTTTACCCTACTGTGATGAATAAGGAAGAGAATCAAAATATGTGCGGTGGTTAAGAAATTAATGTGGTGGAGTATATAATACACAAAGTAAAATAAACATACATTCATACACCATTTACACACATGAATTGATTACACTTATATATTCATCATATCATACTACAATGACATACCGACTTTATTTGTCCTTAAGTATAGACATAGCCTCTTACATTGATTTCTCTCTTACTCCCTTCTATTCTCATATCATATTTCACATATCTCTTTATATGCTCCCTATGCTATGCTCTCTCTATTATATATCCTTATGTGGTACACATATTTTTATCTTTACATACAGGGGCATGTCCATGTCCTTACTCCTTCATGGTGGTAAATCTTTTGTATTGTTACATATCTTCTATAGGTGCTACATTATTGTTCTATTGGATTGTAGTAGTTTTGTCTAGTTTTTTCTTGATTGGGGATGTGTTATCTTATTACCAACCTTTGAAACCCTTTTGATTTTAACCATTGACCTCCATTAGGCCACCATTTTGGGTTTTCAACCTAATGGGAGTGGCCTGGCTCTATCTTGCCAACATCATCTTGTAGCTCAACCCATATCTTGTCCTTAAGAGATGTTGCTCTATTTGCCAAATACTCAAAAATAAAGTTTGAGGTTATCATTTGTCAATTTTTTTCCAAAATTTGTATTGCTCAAAATCTAATCAAAATCCCCCTTATGGTAATGTTACTTGATTTTTAGCTTTCAACTAAAATCATGCAACTTAGTGTTTATTATTTTTGTGCTTTTGTTTAAACATTTAAAAGATAAACCATAGTCTACTAAGTCATTAATATGCATGAAAGAGATTGCCAAAAAATAGATTACATTTTATTCCAATGTTACAATTATAGAAAATGAGAAAGAGAACCATATGTGTTACAAATGTAATCTTTATTGATAATCATGGAAGTGTACATGTCCCTCACAAGCCAAGGGACTAAATTTACTTATTCAATGAAAATAAAGAAGAGCATATACATGAATAAGTAAACAAATACAAATGTGTATATAAGGAGAGAGATCAGTCATTGCCTAAGAATGACTAGTTCTAGATGTGTCATCTTGTCTTGCTACTGCCCTCGAGCTGCTTGTGTCTTTCCTAGCTCCATAGTGCTCCCAGTTCCTGCATCTGGAAATAAAAATGATGTTAGAGCAATGCTCTAAGTAATGAAAGATCTCAAACCTTCTATGAACATACACCTATGCATGTATGAATTGATCTCTAGAAGCATTAAATAAACATCATACCATAAGTGTTCCTAAAAACAAGAAAAAAGTGATCTAACACACCTATGGCATGCTTTGTTTATCTAACTATTTGTTCCTTGTACAAATTTAGGACAAGTCTTGTTATTGTTCTGATTCAGTTAATTACAACATGTGGGGTAAATGTGGCTCCCACAAGGGTAGAGCTTAGCATGCTTCCCTTTGATGTTTTAAGAGGGAGAAGAAATAGAGAAACTTGATCAAAGATATACATGTTATTAATGCATTAAATCAATACGGAATCACACCAATTGATCAACTTTCATTATCAGATTCAAAAGATGCATCAAGTTCAATTATGCATCTCTTAAATAATGAAGGAGAAATCAAGGCATGCCTGAAATCATCATGAAAAAAATGGGGCAGCAAGAGGGAACAATCCAAGGTATTGTCAAGTCCCTCTCACTTTGACCCTATTGGACAACCACAAATCACATAGGATGGTGAGCTTTCAGGTCACCAACATAGGTGACATGTGTCTACCCACTAGGATCAAAGTGAGGAGACAGTGTTATGTATTGCACATGATCAAATAGGCTAAAATGTTGTGGAAACCAGGTAGCAAACATGTGGAACAACCAAAAATTGTTGTGGAAGCCATGAAGGTTGGCGCAACCCTAAAGAAAAATGCATGCTACATGTCATGAACAGGATAACAAAAATGAATAAAATCACGATCTCATGCATATGAACAACAACCATGAATTCATGAAAAAGACAACTAGTCATCACCTATGAAGAGAATGGGGCAACCTTATGAGATATACAAAAGATAATATAAAGGAAAAATCTCAGTCATTGAATGTTATAGTGTGATGCATGCATAGCACTAGAGAAAGTGAACAAAGTTCAAATGATAGACAATCAACTTGAAATATGCAAAGGAGAGTGGCCAAAAAAGATGAAACATGACTACCATCATGAAGATAATCCTCATAAGTGTAAGGCAGACCTAAAAATGAGATGATAGTCATTTTAAATTTGAAAATGCTAGTACAGTACTAAGGCAGTGTAGTCCACTAGATGGACATTCACCACATTGAAACCAATGACCCCATCAAAGAGGACTATCATGAGAAATATAAATAAAAGATAGTAGGGTAGTTAAGCATGACTGAATCCTTGAAAAAAGAATGATAGTCATTTAGATGACATGACAGTGTTGATGCATGGTTCTATCTAAAGGAAACAAAGTTATGAGGTGTGCAATATCATTGGAGGAGGAAATTTCTTATGAAATGTTAATAGAGGGAAGGTCTTTATAGAAAATCTCAAGTTGTGTGGCATTGATCAATGAACTTGAGGAGCAACTTCCCAAGCTTAAGAAATAGAGTAATGAACATTAAGAGAAGCATGGAGATATCTTAAGGAACTAAGGCTTCCAAAAGCAACAACATGATAACAATACATTGCCCAAGCTATTAAAGTATGGAATGCACCAAATGGGGAAGCCAAGTGACAAATGGGGTTGATAATAGTATAACAAGAAAATTACCTTGAGAAAGCAACCACTTCGTGAATGCCAAGAACAATATTTTCCCAAAATGAAGATGGATATATGCAATGAACCACATGGAAGCAAAACACATCAAGCAATGCTTATGCACTATCACATCAAGATAGAGGTGAGTACTTCCAGTCTATTATGTGCCTGTAAAAAGAAATGTATGCATCTACATTAAATGGATAGTGGTTTCAATACATGTGAAACTCTTTGGATGCATGAGTATAATCTATTGAACACTCAAACCATGATAAAGAGACACATGCACAATTTTTTTTTAGTCTTAACATACTAGTCAATTGAAAGTACACCATACAAGAGTAGCTCATGGTTACAAAAGTGCTCAAACCCCATAACAATGTTCATGCCATATCATATCATGATGGAGATATTTCAGAAACCTACTTGGGGTCATTTTTGCATGAAAAATTGTATGGATAGAAATGGAAAAACAAATGAAAGGATGCCACAAATTGATGATCGAACTTTAACTATATCTGCTGATACAATTGCAGAAAACATTGTGTCACATTCTCAAGGCCATGATAATAATGTTTTATCAAGTGACAGGTTGGACATTGAAATTACAACTATCTATGAGAATTCAGTTGACATTGAAGTGATAGATGACAAAATTTCCTTTTCCAAGGAAGCTAATAAAGGAGAAATTGATCATAGTGAGAAAGTAGTGATTTATAATGAAAGAAATTGCAAATACAAAAATATTCTCAAAAGTACCATGGAGTTTTTTTCCAGAACAGTAGAGGTATTTCCAAAAGCCACAATGCATTGCAACTATGAAGAAACAAAAAGATGTATGAAGCCTGTTAATTATACACATACTGTACATTGGCATTGAATCATGTAGCATTTTGTTCTAAAGGAAAAAATTGAAAATGCAAGGGTTCAGTTCAATCTTTCATGGCCGCGGCCTGGAAAGGCAAGTTTCCTTCAAAGAACATAAAACCCATTTGGGTTTGAATTGAAAATGCAAAAAGCATATAAAAATCAAAATTTTCTCTCTACAGCCATGACCAAGGGTCATCTCCTTCACAAATTCCAGGAAACCCACTTGTGTTTTCAAAACACACAAAATTGCAAAATACAAAAGTGAAAAGAATTTGGTTAATTTACGTATATCAAAAACCCACTTGGGGTTTTTACAGAAATTGTGATTTTTTTGCAAAAGTAAGAAAACCCACTTGGGGTTTTTACACAAAAGTTGTAGATACAAGAAAATGGAGATACTATAAAAAACCCACTTGGGTTCTTCAAAAAAATTGCAAATACAGTGCCATTTTGAACGACTATTATGGGTTTTTAAAAATACAGAAATCAAAGGAAGATTGCATGGAGTGTCCTATTTTCAAAAGAACAATTCTTTTTTACAAAACTAGAAAGCCCAATTCACATGTCCATGGCTGCAGCCTGGAAATTCAAAAGAACAGAGAACCCACTTGTTTTTTTTTGCAAACACAAAAGTTTGTAAAGCTATCATGAATTCTGGAGCAAATGATAGATATAAGAAAAAAAACCTATTCCATTCTCTTGGCCGTGGCCTGAATGGTTAAGATTTCTTCAAAACAACAACAAATTGTGGGCTTTTTTTTCATGTAAATGTAAAATGCAGAAGAAAAGTAAGCATTTTTTCACTATTTTTCATATTGAGGGCTTGAAACGAGCTACCTTTTGCTCAAAATTAGAAGAATGGAGTTGAATTTGTGGCTTACTTGAGCTTTTGCTCATTTTGTTGCATATTCAAAGCTTTGTCTTTCTATAGAAAGCTTCATTTAAAGATTTTCATGGCGGTTGAAAAGTATGAGTAACAATAGAAGAGAAAAATGAAACAAAATGATTAGAAAATGCTATAGGCCACAACATAAAATGCATGAGATGGCTCCAAAAAGGTGAAAAAACATAGTTTTGATACAAAAGAATGCATTTACCTACGATTCCATGCATTTTTAATCAAAAAATTGTCAAGAATCGACCAAAGAATCTCCATTTTCTGTGCAAATTCCAAACCCTCATGGCAGCATGCTCACTTTCCAGAATGCTCGAAGTGAAGAATGAAATAATTGTCACATTTTTCCATCTTTTGTGTTTAGGGTTCGACCCTACTTTTCATAGGCGATGGGATTTTTCCCATTTTTAAAAAAAAAGTGAAACACATTTAATTGTATAGTGGGGGGTGAATGGTGGAATTTGGACTTAGGCATTTTATGCCTTATGTTTTATTGCATTGTTTCATATTGTTAAGTCCTTCAATATGAGACATGTAAAATGTGCTAAGTCCCACCTGCTTGGAGGACTTTTGGAGTGATTCTTGCTGTTCTTTTTGGCCTTATTGCTGCATCCAAACGTGACCTCTAGAGGGATATGTGTGAGGGGATTTGATGGGTTTTACTTAAGTATCTTCATTTTTGAATTTTGGAGTTAGTTCTTTCTTTCCAGTAAGTGACAACTTTAGCTTTTGGAGTTATTTTTTAGCATGGAGTAGTATTTTAACTTAGATGGACTGTTATACAGTAAATTTGATTCAATAGAATAACACATTTTACCTTCTCATTTCATGTTTCATGGTATGTTGTTAGTGATTGATAAGTTTTTTTGGTGAAATTTATCTTTCTTTGCAAACTTGTCTCATGTTTAGGAATCTGTTTAGCAGAAAATGCATGTTAACAGGTTATAAGTTGCGTTAGTCAATAGTGTTGTTAGTTGTGAGACTTTTGTTTGCTTCTGAAAGTCCTGTTTAGAAACCTTCTTATAAATTAGTTATGTGAAATGCATGTGAAAGTGAGTTGCGTAAGCAGATTTTTATGATATTGATTTGAATGTGAGAGGCTGTTATAAGGTCCTGGTTAGTTTTGGTGTATCACCTTAGGTATTTTTAGTTTATGTTCATGTTTCATGCATTTCTTACCCTTTACCTCAGAAATTAGTAGTTAGGTGGCATCAAAAGGGGAGCCAACCCATAATCTGGAGGTTTGCTTTAAAAAAGGACACCCACAACCAGAAAGCAATCCCATGTTACATCCAAACCTGCTAAGTTCATTCATATCTTGGAATTAGGGGTGTAGATTTGGTCACTAACAGGTAAAATATTCTTATAGATGCTCTAGAAATGGTTATAAGTATTGGACCATTGGAGAATAGCTTGTTGTAGGAAGTGGATATGTGCATTAATATTAATCAAGAAAGTTTCTTCATTAGTGACATAAGAAGGAATTTATAATAGATCCTACCTATTTTTTTTCATCTACTAGGAGACATGTTATTGGAGCTATCCTTCAGCTCACCACTTCCCTTAACTATTTAATTTGTGAGATGATTTCATTTATGAGATGATGTTATTTCTCCATTCTTGCAACATTGGTCTATTAGAGAATAACTTAATGTAGCAAGTGGATATGTGCATTAATATTAATAAACAAAGTTTCTCCATTAGTGACCAAAGAAGAAATCTCAATGGATCTTTCTAATTTTCATGTATCTATTAGGAGACCTATCATTAGAGATAATATTAAGCTCATCACTTCCCTTAATTGTTTCATCTATCATATGTTATTTCTTTGTTCTTGCAAGTGATAGTGTTAAGTGTGTAATCTCTTAATATGAACTCTTTTTAAAAAAAATCGTAGTTGATTACTAATAAAAAAGAGTCTAGTAACAATATATATGCAACCAAAAGTTACCAAATTAGTCTCCCCAACTAGGCCAAAAAACATTTCTTATTGATGAGAGGATAACAATCTATACAGATAGTTACAAAATACTACAAGATTTAAAAATTTCTGGAGTTGAACATTACACAAAAAAAAAACATAGAAAAACATTTTGAGTATCTAGATCTAGAGCTACATATTTATCAACTTTGTTCCTAATAACTTTGTAGGAGTTTGAACCTTTAAACTTACCCAGTGGAGGGGAGATTCTTTCCCAACTACCACTATTGTCAAAGTTGTGGTAGTAACCTCTAGATCTTTGACAAATTGCATCTTTGTTTATTTCATATGGTGCTGTTTGCAATATTGGTTTTGAAAATCAATGTACTATTTATAGAAATTTTCATCAACCTTCCTTAAGTTGTGGGGCCAAAATTCAACAAATTGAATATCAGATTTAAAGACAAGAGCATAACCTCCATCCACAATCTTCATGAACCTTTTTTTGGAGTTCTCCAGAGTCATTGTAACATGTTCAATAATTTTTAGAAGAGTGAGTCTACCAACAGACTCTGTAAGGAACCTTCTTTTTCCCCAGTCCTCATTTCTCCTTTTCCAAATAAACCATAAGATCTTAGTAGAAAGAGAAATCCCAAAAAAATAAAATTAACATTGAGACCTTTTTAACATGACAACATAAAATCTCATGCCAAGACACATTATCCCTAATATCCCACCCCATCATACTACCCATAAAAATGGGCCAAATAGCTTAGCATATGAAAAAATAAAGAAAATATGATCAAGATCTTCAACATAGTTACAAACAAAACAAACAATCAATTGAGTACTATTGACAAATAGTTTTTTAAGCAGTAAAAGCCACCTAAAACAACATTTTTTGGGGCCAAGTATTTAAAATCAGCAAACCTTAAGGGAGGTAGACCATTGGATATTGTCTAGGTTTAGGTTCCAAGTTTGATTGACATGATTTAACACCTCTTGGGAATTTATCAAAAGTTTATATAAGTTGATCGAGTTGATTTTCAAAGTGGGTACCATCTTTCCATTTAAAATTGTCAAAACATTTAGTATTGAACTTCAGCTTTATTGGAGACTGTATATTTTCCAAATCTTTTTTAATGATGGAGCATGATATTTTATTGGAGTTAAAAATATGAAACTTAGAGCTCAATTGTAGCTAAGGTTTTAAGCATTTATCTTCGAAGATGTATTGAAACACATAAGTACCTTTACTATTCCATTTCTTTGTAGATTAACCCTAAATCAAGGCAAGGGGCTTATTATTATGAGCCAAATTCCACCAACCCAATCCAAAGTTGAATAACTCATTAGTATTGATGTAGGAGCATCTAGGGTGTAAGAGCAATCTTGCATCAAAAAAATGATATGTGTTGTTTCTTTTCAATAAGGGCTAAATTGGATTGAGTTTGCTGAGTATGGAGATCTGCAGGAATTCAGGCTTTAGGACTTAAAGTTATCTCTTATCACTTGCCAAAGAGTTTGACAAGGTTGGGTGTTGCGCTTCGGTGTTAAGGCCTTGCACCTTAACTTAATTGCTAGAATATGTAAGATGCATGACGAAACTCCACACCCTGACATTCAAAAGGGAAGAAGTTAGCATAGGAAACATTTCGGGCATCGTGAGTCAGAGCTTTGGTTTGATTCTTACTAGACGACGTGTATGGAGTAAGGAGTATGCAGGAAAGCCAAACCTTGATTTACGAAAAGGTGTCAGTGTTCATAAATTGATAGGAAGGCTTGAAGTTTGGTCTATGGTATGGCAGTATAGAACCTGCAACCCCATGATAGTCCAATGAGGGGGGATGCGGTATAGCGGTAACTCGTGACATCACAATGGTCATTTGGATGGACTGCGGGGAACGGTATCATGCAGTATAGTGGTAACTGGCAGAGTGATGGAAGGTGACTATGCTAACATATGGAAAAGGACAATCAAATAAGGTGATGACACGTGTTCCATTGTGATCCATTGATTTCACATCTCTGTTGTGAATCAACACGATTTTTTTCTAGTGATTTTAAAGGAGGATTAAAGGTGATTGGAAACCCTAGAGTGAATGGTTGATCTAACGATGAAGCATAGGTTTGAAGGTAGTTTTCTTGGCACAAACACATAGGTTTAGGGCATAATGTTCATTGGATGACCATGGTGGTACTAAGGAAACAATGGGGGAAAAGAATGCTAATAAGATGAACTGACCGAAAGGAGGAGTATAAGGCAGGGGAATAGGATGTGGGTTAGGAGATCATGGAGTAGAGTTTGAAGGCCTTGGTTTGCAAATTTGATTGATGTTTTAGTAATCAAAGCCCATGTAATGCTATAATTTTCTTTTCCATTCTAGTAATAATAAAATATCTATGTTTTCTTCTTGCATATTGGTTGTGCTATTTGTGTTGTTGATGTGAGGTTGAGACAATAAGGGGAGTACCCTTCATCAAGTGGTATTAGAGTAGGTTGTCTTAAGTCTGTAAATAGAGCCCTGAAGGGAGGTAGTTTTCAGCAAGACCTATGAGTGTGGGTTGAGATCAAAATGCCTCTTAGAATTTCCCAACATGGTAGAGGTAGAGGTAGAGGTAGTAGAGGAAGAGATCATCCTAGAGATAAAATTAGAGCCCTTAGAAGGAAGTTGGAAACCTTGCATGAAGAGGTTTGTAGGGGAGAAGTGCATTGAGAAAGAGATGAAAGTGAAGATGAAAGTGAAGAGGAAGTGGAAGAGGAAGAATAGGATCAAATGGATCCTAGAGAAATTAGATTGTTGAGAGCGATATCAAACATTGGGAAGAGACCCAAAATGGAGGTTTTGAATTTTAGTGGAAGTCTAAATCTTGAAGATTTGATCGATTGGATCAATGATATGGAGGAATTTTTTTATTTTGAGGATATTGAAGAACCTCACCTAGTGAGGTTTGCAAAGACAATTAAAAGGTCATGCAAACATATGGTGGAAAGAGACCTAGCTTGAAGAGGAAGACAAGGGAAAGAGAAAATTTCCAAATGGGATAGAATGGTGGCCAAGATGAAAAGGAAATTTATTCCTATAGATTTTGAGTTGGAGCTGCTCAAGAAGATGCAAATTCTAAGACAAGGAACAAGGATGGTGAAAGAATACAACAAAAAATTTCACAATGTACCAATTTAGATAGGACATTCTGAATCGAATAAGGAGAAAGTAGTTTGTTATATTAATGGGCGAAGACCTAGCATACAAGAAGAATTGAAATTGGTGAGAATGACCACCATTGAGGATAGTTATCAATTTTTATTAAAAGTTGAAGAATGACTAAACAAAAGATTTGAAGGAAAGCAAAGAGGTGGAGGTCATGGTGATAGAGCTAGTAGATGGTCATATGGAGGCCGTAGTGAGGATCAAAAGAAGGGCGAAGGATCCAATACCATTCAACACCAAAAAGGAGATAACTCATATCACCCTCGTAATCAAAATAATGGAGATCAAAGAGGTAGAGGAGGATCCGAATGAGGATCGGGAAGAGGAGGTTTCTGTGGAACTTGTTTTCAATGCGTAGAAGAAGGATATAGAGCCTTTGAGTGTCCCCAACATCAAGGAAGGAAAAATAGAAGATCAAAAGGTAATGATCGAGTTGCCCATGTAGATAAAGAGGCTTAGTCTTCACATTTTGAAGATGCTGAAAGGGGCAAGTCCCTTGTTGTTAGAAGAGCCTTGCTAATTGAGGAGAAGGAACCAAATTAAAGAAAGAACTTGTTTCACACTCGATGTAAGTGTGAAGGTAAGTTTTCTAATGTTATCATTGATAGAGGTAGTACAAAAAATATTGTGTCAGAGGAAATGATCACTAAGTTACAGTTGGAAAGGAGAAGGAATCCAAGTCCATATTATATTGCATTGTTGCAGAAGGACCAAAGGGATTTGGTCAATGAGCAATGTTTGAAAAAGTTTAAGATTGGTAACTATAAGGATGAGGTTTTGTGTGATATCATACCTATGGATGTTTGTTGCATGTTATTGGGAAGACCATGGAATTTTGATCAACGAGCAATTCATGATGGACATGCTAACACTTATTCATTGACAAAGGATGGTGTTCAACATAAGTTAAAACCCTTGAAGGAGGTAGAAGAAAAAATTTGTAGTAATGCAATAATTATCTTGGTTGATGGAAGAAAGTTCCTAGAAGGTATGAGACACAAGCATATCTGTTTCACATTAATCCCTAGAGCTAAAAAAGAAGACAATAGTGAGGCACTTGTAGAGGTTAAAAATTTGTTGAATGAGTTTTAAGGTATTGTTTCTGATATTGTACCTGAAGATTTTCCTCCAGTAAGGAAGATTAGACTTCATATGGACCTAATTCCTAGAGCTAGTATGCCAAATAAGGCAGCCCATCGAATGACTCCAACAAAAATTGAAGAGTTGAACAAAAAAGTGCAAGAGCTGTTGAAAAAAGGATTGATCAGGGAGAATTTGAATCCATGTGCAGTTCTTGTAGTATTAACACCTAAGAAGGATTAGGAATGATAGATGTGTACAAATTATAGAGTCGTCAACAAGATCACTATCAAGTATAGGTTTCCCTTGCAAGGATGGATGAAATCATGGATTGTTTGAGTGGAGCTAAGTACTTCATGAAGATAGATATGAAGAGTGGTTCCCACCAGATTTGAATTAGAGGAGATGAATGGAAGATAGCCTTCAAAACAAAAGAAGGTTTATACGACTAGTTAGTCATGCCTTTTGGGCTAACCAATGCACCAAGCACATTCATGTGGCTTGTGAATGAGGTATTGAAAGAATTTTTCGTTAAATTTGTTATTGTTTATTTGGATGACATTTTAATTTTCAACAAAACATTGGAGGAGCACTTAATGAATATTAGAAAAGTTTTTGAGAAGTTGAGAGAGGAGAAGTTGTTAATCAATTTGAAGAAGTGCAATTTTTTGAAGAGAGAACTAGTATACCTAGGATTTTTTATCTCAACAAAGTGTCTTAAGATGGATCTAGAGAAGGTGAAAGCTATCATTGAATGGGATACACCAAGGAGTGCTACAAAGGTGAGATATTTTCATGGATTAGCAAGTTTTTATAGAAAGTTTATCAAAGGATATAGTAGTACTTGTGCACCTCTAACTGAAACAATGAGAGGGGAAAGAAAAGAGTTTAAGTGGACTACAAGAGCAACAAAAAGTTTTGAGATGTTGAAGAAGAAAGTTACAGACCAACTTGTCTTGGCACTTCAAGATTTCAACAAGGTATTTCAGGTAGATTGTGATGCTAGTGGCAACGCCATTGGGGCTATTTTGAGTTAAGAAGGTAAACTTGTTGCCTATTTTAGTGAAAATTTGAATGATACAAAGAAAAAATATTCCCTTTATGGTCAAAAAAATTATGCTATAGTTCAAGATTTTAAGAAATGAGACACTATTTGTTACCAAAAGAATTTATTTTATTTACTAATCATCAGACCTTACAATATTTAAATAGTCAAGGGAAGTTGAATCAAGGACATTTTAAATGGGTTGAATTTCTACAAAGTTATACATTTGTTTTGAAGCATAGGAGTGGAAGATCTAACATAGTTGCAAATGCCTTAAGTAGGAAGAAAAAATTGGTAGCAACAATGCAGATTGAAGTTGCTGGGTTCAATGAACTTAAGAATTTGTATCCTGAGGATCTTGATTTTGCAAAGGCATGGAAAGCTTGCATGGAGCCTATTACTATGGATAGGACGAGATGGTTGGATTTTACTATCCAAGATGGTATGTTTTTTTGAGGGAATCAGTTGTGCATTCCAAGGAGTTCCATGAGAGAGAACTTGATCAAGGAGAAAAATAGTGGAGGATTACCTAGACACTTGGATCAGGATAAGACCATTGCTATTGTTGGTGAACATTACTAATGGTCGCAGTTGCATCAGGATGTGAAGAATTTTGTGCAAGGTTGCAGAGTATATTAGATGGAAAAAGGGACAAGTTAGAATACTAGATTATATCGGCCATAACCTGTACCTAAGAGGCCATGGAAGGACATTAGCATGGATTTTTTTCTTGGATTACCAAAGACACAAAGAGGGCATGATTATATACTTGTGGTGGTGGAATTTTTTTCAAAAATGGCACAATTCATTCCATGTCATAAGACCAGTGTTGCTATTCATATTGCATAATTATTTTTCAAAGAGGAGGTGAGAGTACATGGTCTACCCAAGAGCATAGTTTGAGATTGAGCTACCAAGTTCATTGGGTATTTCTTGAGGACGTTGTGTAAGAAGATGAAGACTGATTTAAAGTTTAGTTCTGCACATCATTCACACACAAATGGACAAATAGAGGTGGTGAATAGGAGTTTGGGTAACTTTTTGAGATTCCTAATAGGGTAAAAAACCAAGGGATGGGATTTTATTTTACCACAAACAAAATTTTCTTACAACAATTCTATCAACAAGAGCACTTGTAAATCACCATTCCAGATTGTGTATGGGAGTAGTCCTAGAACTACTTCTGAATTGAGAAAGATAGATAAGAGAGAGAAGAGTAGTGCTAAGGTTGAATATTATGCTATCTTCGACTTTTCTTCCACCTAGTCTCATCCTTAAATAATATTCCACTCCTTTGAAATATGCTTGACCCCTTATACGATGGTGCTGGGAATTATCCTTTCTTAAAATGAATCGACTCTTCCTGATGCTGGGACCCCATTTTTGTCCAACACATTCAAGATTTTTCTTGATATGCAGGGGAAAGAAAAATCCTTGTAGGCTTGATACTTCCTTTAATTTTTCTTTTATGACTCATTTTTTTTTCTTTGAATGGCCCAAATCCTTGTAGAAATGAACTCCATGATTATTCATCTTTTTGTCTTCTTTCACTGCCACAACTGCTCACGTGGCTCAACATGGAATGGAGTGATGATTTTTAGAAAGAGAATAAGCTACAATTCTTTATTTTTTCTTGTTTTGCACTCTTGAAGCCTGGTGGATCTTTTGTCATCTTGTGATTGCTATCATTGAAATCCTCCCTTCCACATCACATCATTTATTCTTCATAGGGAATTCAAACACATACGCTAGCCTTAGGAAGAGCAATCAAAAAATTAAGGCTGCGATAGTCTCAATCCCATGACCACATACAAATTAACGACTCTTTTAATAATCAATTCTTCAGCTGCTTCAATTAATTTCACTTTATAGATTTGTGCTTATTTGTAATTATAATCCTTGTCTTATCTACTACTACTTGAAAACTCCAATTACACTCCATGCCTCTCAGGAAGAACTAATGACAAAGGGTAGAGTCACCCTTAGAAAGTCCAAAAAAACTACAATGCTTCCCATGGTAAGATATGACTTCCTCAAAGAAAAGACATGAAGGTAGTATGAGCCACATTTCCTTGTAAAGATATGGTAGAGATGGAGAGAAAAATATGACGACTTACAAAAGTATCAATTTTTCTCTTTTCTTGTAGCCCATAATTGTGATTAGTTTGTCTTATTCTGATCTTTTTAAGCCTCCCACGATTTCTACCCTTGACAAGGTTTGAATTTTCAAGGGCTACTTTGCATCATGATTGTCTTTCTTGTGTGATTCACACCCACGACTACCTTGTGAGCTACTCAATATCTTCTGACTCCCATGATGTCTACTGGAAATATTATGGAACCTTTGGAATAATATTTAGTTTGTCTTATTTGTAGGAAAAATCCACGGTTTTGACTTTTGTTGGCTCGGTTCATTTAATTTTGGCAACTCCTATCATACACACATACACCTCCACATAATGATATCAACCCAACAAAAAATTAGATACCTTCACCTCAAATAGTGTACATCAAATTGCCCCCACAATTTTGTCCTTAGTGGATGGATCTAGTTTGTCTGTAGTGATGAATGGATTGGGGTTTCCTAATGTTTAACTATTGTATATGATTTGGAAATGCAAACTGGCTGATTGGATATTGACAACCTACTATGAACATTAATATGGGCCTTTAGAAACTAAAATATAAATCATCTGTAATTATCTATGATTGCTTATAATATTATGCTATGCCAAAACAAAGATTGTTGATCAAGTACAAATAATACCCTCCGGATAGGTATCCTCAATCAGCCAAGGAGGAAGATTAACCAGATATTTAAAAGACTCTTACAAGAAGACCAATTCAATCACAATAGATGAATGTAGATCTATTTGCAAAATAAAAATTATCGATGCACCTACACTGGCTGATAGGAACTTTTGTGCTTTGATACCAATGTAGTAACCCACCCTGATCTGGGTTATTTGAATTTCACCTACAATACAAATAATAAAGATTTTTTTGTAAAATAATAGTTCTAAACATATGCAAGAGATAAATAACCAGATTTAATTAATGGTTGAGAGGTTACATTTGATTCATACTTGGAGCATTCTAGGTAGGGCTTGTGCAACTACTAGAAGTGACCTCTGTCTTATTTTAATCTGTTGATATAAACTAAAAATGCTGATTGAAACTTCAAAGTAAATTTGTGAATGCTTAGATGATGATCTCTATGTGAAACCATCCAAACAAGAGACCTTGGGTGATCTTCCACACCTGTAGACTCTATCCTAATCAAGGGTTTTCATCCTCAAATCAACTTGGGAGTCCATATGGACAAACTCTTGTTGCTCAAATTTTTGTTTGTGTATAATAAACTTGGATGTTGAAAATTATATTCCTTTCTCTCTTTATGCCTTCTCCAAAGCCCACACCCAAGTTAGGGTTTTTCCTTTTTTCAATAATAAAATATTAATAAAGTGACTTAAAATAAATTATTTTAATAAAGTCACTTTATTATTTTATTAATGTATTATAAAGTAAAATAATCACTTTATTAAATTAAAACATTAAAGTTAATACTTTAATATTGCAATTTTCAATCTAAGACCATCACTTGACTCCTCCAACTAGAAACTCATGTTGCAATGGGTCTCGAGGTGATGTCTGAACAAAGCAGGCCAACTGCCAGTCTCCCCCTAAAAATAGGGATTCCACTAGAAAATAGGAGACTATCTTTGATCATTTGAAATGGCTCATAAGCCCTTGCGCAAGGCTCCACAAGCTCCAGGTGGTCATTAGTTGAATTGCCAGTCCCCCCCTTAGAAAATAGGAACTACTCCTGAAGTAGGAAATTGGCTCAAAGCTCTTGAAACATCACACAAACCTTCCCAAAGGGTCACCAGACCCCCGGATTGGCTCCCTATCCACTGTATTAGCCTACAGGAACCCCATTGATAGGCTAACCATTGCAAAGATGTTGATGCTAGAAAAAGGGGACATTACACAAAAACACATGAAACCATACATAAAAGAATACATAGAAACATGCATAACATGATGAGACAGCATAGTGCAGGGCCTGTGAGATGAGGGATAAAAGTGATGAAACCAATAGACAGGACCAGATGTTATGGCGACAGAAGTGAGGAGATAATAGTTCCGTCAGGTTGGTTTTCCCACCTCTTGTTGGCTAATAAAACTAGACCCCGTGGCTTGCGTGAGAAGCTTTTATTTTCAGAGATTTTTTTTGGCACGAGAATTGGAGGTGGACTAACATGTGCGTTTTCAGTTTCGAGAAAGAAGGGGGAAAACACTCTGCGCTTTTTGTTTGCACCTTGAAAGTTGAAGGTTGGAGGAGAAAACTGACCAAATCGAGGTGTATTTTCAGTCTGTACATTGAAATCTGAAGGTTGGAGGACACATGGAGGAGTTGCATGAGAAAATTGACCAAATCGAGGTGAGGGGTACTAACCATTTGGGTTGTAGAGGGTTTTATAACACTATGTGGGTTGCTTATTTCTTAACACCTAGGGTTTTCCAACATGACTTTTTACAAAATATAATGAATGTCTCTGTAAAGCTTTTGTAATTTGGATAGTGTGAATGTATTGAAAGGCCCCTTCAAAATTTATAAGGACTTTTAATTTGAGTAAAAATTGCATTTAAAATTAGCATGATTGAAAAAAAAGTGTACAAATTAATTGTAATTTGGAGAGCACATGTGTGTTTTCAATTATTTGAATCTCCTTGTTTAAATGTAAAGGGTTGTCTCACGTGGGTTGCTTGCTTCTTAACACCTAGGATTTTCCAACATGGAATTTTACAAAATAGTATGAATGTCTTGAAAACCTTTTTTATTTTAGACAACATGAATGTAGTTTACTTCTTAACACCTAGGGTTTTGCAACATAGAATTTTAGAAAATAGTATGAATGTCTTGAAAACCTTTTGTTGATTAGATATCACAAATGCAATTTTCTTCATAACACCTAGGGTTTTGCAACATGGAATATTACAAAAAAATATGAATGTCTTGAAAACCTTTTGTTGTTTAGACAACATGAATGTAGTTTGCTTCTTAACACCTAGGGTTTTGCAACATGATATTTTACAAAATAGTATTTATGTCTTGAAAACCTTTTGTTGTTTAGACAACATGAATGTAGTTTTCTTCTTAACACTTGGTGTCACTTTCATATTTTACAAATTTGAAGTGCCCATATCGAAAATTTTTCCTTTGCACACATAGAAGTGCACTTGAAAAATCTTCCTAAGTGACCCACTTTGGAGGGTCATATTTCAGAGCCAGTTGATTTTCGTGCAAAACCCCTCAGTGGAAATATTTAGTTGACATATGTGAACATGAATATAATTTTTCAGCTTCCCATGATAAGTTTTGACAGGGTTTTGAAAAGTGAAGTTGGAGGGTTTTGACACTTTTATGCTGTTTATGAACTCTCAGTTCTGCGAAGTGGCCTCCTATTTCCAGTCAATTTGGGATGAACTTTTTTTGATTTTTTTTTTTTTAGCTGAGCCCACATGGGAACTCGCCATACTTTGCACAATTATGAAATGGTAAGTGTTGCAATATTGCAGTCACTTCAAGTGAATTATTTGGAACAGGGTAGTCATATGGAAGTCTCATGTTTACATTCATGAAAACCTTGAGGTGTAATCTTCTCTCGATTATACATTTGGCAATGCTAAAGAGGAGTAAGACTGTCATGTAGAGGGGGTGGAGACATTTATAATGAGATTGAATCTCCTTTGTGATGAGCCTTCAGATACATTGGACATCATGACACCATTGGGAGTAATAAACTAATGAGAGTTATGAAACAAATTCACAAGGGCTAGGAATATTCTTTTAAAGTTGGTTTCCAAACTCCATTCCTGTGAAGGGCATTGTTTGCTTTTTTCCATGAATATGAAGACATCAGTAAATTTTTCTTTGAAGGAATTTCTAGTAAAATTGTAGGCATTGAAGGTAAACTTCATCAAATATGCAATCTAAATAAATGAGTAATGCCAATAAAAATCCAAAATTAAATATTTGTTGATGGAGAGATACAGAGGAAATTGTGTTTGGTAGCAGCAAATCTATAAATGGCTTGGGAGTAGTTACATGATACTGAAAGGGAAAATTTTCCTTCATGCCAGTATGGTTAAAATTACTTGAAAAGGTGGATGCATATACGCATTTTGTAGCCACGGATCAAGCCTCGAAATGAGATTAGTTTGAGCATGGGGTTGATGGTAATTGTTTAAATGTGGAGGCAGCTCATGGTTGAAGCAAAAATGCATTTAAATTGTTTGAGGAAATTTTGTTTTGGCTATGCATATGAGGAGATTTTAACACAAGATTTTCCAGAGAGGAGGGATCCAAAGAAAAAATCGATGCATCTAGATAAGGTTGGAATTGTATTGCATGATGAGGTTGAATGGTGTCTAAATCTACCTATGCAGCCAATGCAAGAAATAAAAATGATATGGAGCAGAGTAGGCAGAAAGGTGACGCCTCTTGAAAACATGGAAAATTGTAATGTAAAGTCTTGGAAAGTAGAAGAAATGTGTATATTGCAAGTGGAAGCAACCATTGTACAAATTGAAAGGGGAAAATTTTTGTATAGATTAATACTGCTTGAGTTCCCTAGTAATATGGATGCGTAGCTCCGTGTCTAGCTACTATGGTTCGGGTTCAATGAGCTCCAATTGTGCCTGAAATTGATGGATGGGGGATGCATTCAAAGGTGGATAAAATGCATCAAATTCTTGGAAGCCATCATGATTTCTAAGGGGACCGACTTAGGGCATAGGAATAGAATGCCGATGATGGCTCAAAGCAAGAGGAGAATCGAGGTTGCATCTAGTGAGTCAGTGTATTGGCATAGAGATTTGGATGTGTTTTTGTTGATAATGGGGCACGACCAACTTGCTTGAAAAATGGTTAATTTGATATTGGAAAGGAAATATTTACATAAATACATTAGGCCACTACGAAGTGCTTTCATCCAGATACTCGATAGTGGGTAAATGTGGTATGGGCTCTCTCAGGAACAATACACACCAGTAGTGAAAATGTATCAAAATTGTTTGAGGAAATTCTATAGTGAGGGGGCTTCAGTGGATAGTTTAAACCCTAATTCTCCATCTCCCATCATTGGAGGTTCTTTGTTTTCCTCTTGCATAACGCTCGATCAATGATGGCATATGTTCTCCATCATCCATTACTATTTTTTTTCCTTTCTCCCACTCAATGAGTGATGCATGATATGTTTAAAGGGAAAGAATAATGTGGGCCCCGTAAACATGGTGAAGGAAAAAAATTTAAGAAATTTAAATGTTGCCCGGTAAGATGAAAGAAATAATGCGGGGCTCCATTTTTTGAAAATTCTGCAAGGCAGACAAAATCTCTGGGTAAATTTTAATGCTAGGGTGAATTATAACTGTTAGTCATTAATCTGAGATGTTCTGTGTTTTGAATTGAGCTTTATGGATATATTTTATCTAATAATTGTCTCCATGACTAAGATGTAAAACTCTTTTGAATTCAATAATCAAAGATTACTTGGGTTTTTTCATGCACATTTGTTGCATTTGTTATTGCTTTCTATTCAAAGAATGGAGTAATTGTTTTAGTGAATGTAATAGGTGTTGTGTTTCCAGGTGGATTTGTAAGAATGGTTATTTGATAAATCTTCAGTGGTCTTGTTGTCATAGTGTGATAAAATTTTCAAAGATCTTCAAAACATGTTCAACATTGTAGGGTGAAATGTTGGTTATATGACTCCGTAGCTCTTCTTTTTGCACTACTCAATCCTTGTGCATCTTTTGTTTTTAGTTTGGTCCCAAATCTTAAAATCAAAAACCATTCCAATTATATTTTATGAGTTATTCATATCCACCATGTTCTCCATGTTGAGTAATGAAATTAACCCAATGTTGAGTGATATTTTATGCTTCTTAGCATATTCTTGCAAGAGCATCATCTGTTAAGCAATACCCTATTTTTTGTGTGTTTAAATCTTTAGGTGTTGCTAAAGGGCCACCCCCTAGGACTTACAAATCCTAAAGTGTAGGGGAAATGTGTTTTTATCTCATTTCTTGTTAGTTGGCCAAATCCTACATTAGGCCTGAGCATGAAGTGTGGCTTACTTCTAGGATTTAGTGGATCTTTTGATTTGGAGAACCAACAAATTGGTGACTCTGCTGGGGAGAAATTTTGTATCTCTAGTTGCAGATTATAATATCATAGAGTCAAGCATTTGGTGGATCTGAACATCTTGTTTAGACAATTGAGAAGTTCTTGGACTTGGAAAAGGTTTTGTTCCAAAAAAGATCAAAGGATTTGAGTGTGACTACACTGTTGGAGAAAACCCAGAATGAAATTTACTTTTGCAAGAACTTCATACTGCTTGAAGTTCAGTCCTCTGTGAAAAGAGGTGCCGATTCTGTCTAAAGAACCAACTAAAATGTGAAGAAGATTTCCAGATTTGTAGAATTTACGGTCAGGAAGAGAGGTTAATAACTACTACAAGTTTCTAAGTATTCTCATACATCTAAAGAAAACATTATTCAGTTTGAAAAAAGTTTATGAGAAATCTTCAAGACTTGAGATGATAAATGGTTCCTTATTAGATGAAATTACATTAAGAAAAGGAATAATAATAGTTATTTTCATACTTCTAATGTGTAATGTGTAATATCAATAGTGATTTGATAAGTATGTTATACTTTTTAATTATACCTTTGAGAGGGTTTCTTTGTGAAATAGAAAAGTAAAAGTATGTAGGGAAAACAAATTTTACCATGCCCTTAAAGGGATTTTTCTATTGAAAGGTATATGCCATTAGCTTTTAGTGGTATTACAGGTTTCCCAAACCTGATTCCTAAAAATGTTAGGATATATTTTCCCAAATTCATAGGGAAAAGTTCAGAATCGACCTCTAAGCATTTGCATACATTTATGGATTTGATGGGGGATTATGAGGTAAACCATGAGGATGTTGTCATGAAGCTTTTTGTTCAGTCTTTGAAGGATGATGCTAGGGATTGGTTCTTATATTTACCAACATGTTCTATAGCTTCATGGAATCAATTTAAGATAGCCTTTGTAGAACAATTTGGTGAAATAGTAAATCCAAGCATCGTAAGGAAAAAAATTATGGAATTCCATAGAAATGAAGATGAGTTGGTTCCTTCTTTCTATCTTAGATTTACAAAGGTAATAAGGGAAATTATAGAAAGTATAAGACCAAATGATGCTGAGTGTTTGGTGGTGTATCTCAATGCATTTGGTAGTAAGATGAGCTATCTATTAAGGGATAAAGAGCCTACAACATTACATCAGGCATATCAAAATGCCATGGATATTGAGAACAATTTGAAATACTCAATGATGGAAGGATATTTGGCTGCAAGTGTTGGTTATCCTAATAGACCTCATGCAAATAGAATTCAAGGATTAGATAATGGAAATGCTTGTCAAGATGATAATGCTTTTGCTGTTATAATTTCTCCATCATCACAGTATGCAGATCATAGTAAGCTCCAAGTTGAACATCAAAGAAATTTGAGCAATGTTGATCAAAATTCTTTTGTTCAAGAATTGTATGAAATAAAGAGACACAAGGGAGAGCCATCATATGATTTTTTTTTTAGGTTTTTGGATGCTTTGATAGAAGTCCCCAAAAATTTCAAACCTAAGGATTTTGTGTGCATTGATTTGTTTTGCAAGATCTATGAATCTTGGTTGAGCACTTTGCCTAAGGAATTGAAGCCCCATAGATTTGATCAAGTACCTAATTGGATAAAGATTATAGAATCATCCAAGTGTGATTATGCACAAAATGTGGATTCTCAAAATGGAGAATACAAATGTCCTCTTGAAAAAATAAGATAACAATGCAAACAAGTGAAAAGAATGTGTCATAAGATGAACATTGCACTCAACTCACAAATAACACATATACAGAGCAACACAATAGTGATGAAGAAAAGGATACATGGGATGGTAACAAAATAAATATGCATGAATGATTTTCTTGTGATATCTCAGGTGATGGAGAAGTAAATGAGATACAAAGTGTTATTCCATGTCATGTTGTGATCATTGAAAACAATGCATGTGTTGCTGATATTTCATTACAAATGAGTGATCATGATCCTGAAAGTGAAACTTTAAGCATTCACTCTAAAATTTTTGAACATGGTTTATGTAGTGATGAATTTTCTTGTGATGGAAATCATGATGAGGTTGAGGTTTTTGACAGTTTTTCTGAGGATTATGACTGCTCTTTTGAGGATGATTTAGAAGCATATTCCTCACATGAAGGATGCAATGATATAAATGATCATGAAATCACTTGTCCACAAGTGAAGGAAAAAATTGCATGCAATGAATACCTAGGATGTAGTTTGGGTTTGCTATCAATGGAGCATGTTAATTATGATGAATTTGAAGATAAAAATGTGTGTGCTCAGTATGCAGATTCTGAGCACAATGTTGATCTTGAACATTGTACTGGAAATGATAAAGATGTTGATGAATGTGCTTATGACCTTGCTCGTCATGATTTTTTATATGAGGAAGAGATGGAAATTTTTATGATACATGAAGAGGATGATGATTTACATGATGATGAGATGGGGGGTTCATTTTGGAATGATCAATTTGTACATTCAACATTATTACCCATTAATGATATTGAAGAGCTTGTTGATTCATATAACAATAAAATTTTAGATTGTGTTGACATTGTAGAGATTCTTGATCCTTGTGTGGAGCAGCCAAGGAATGAAAATAAAGGTAAATCACATGTTAGTGAGTGTGAAATAGAGTACAACTGCTTCTTGTTTGATGCTCCTTATCTTCATAGTGTGAACATGGACATGTTTTTATCCCATGTGAAAAGCATTTATGTGAAAGAAAATGAAGATTCTAGTTCTATTGCTAATGAGAAAATTTTAGATAGTAACGAGTCTTTCACATTTGGGTCAACATACATATCAACTGATATTGCACATGGAGTTACCAATGTACATGGGTATCTTTCTATTGTCCTTGTTGATGCTGAATTGCTTGAGCCTACTCTTGAGGTATTTTGCATTAAGCTGAATGATGATGTGAAGAATGAATTAGAATATGTTATTGAACCTGAGATGAGTGAATTTACTCTTTTCCTGGATGTTAATGATGCATATGATCTCGATTTCCATGACACCAAGGTGTGTTCTGATATACTTGAACCAAAATGCCAAGAAATGCGCTTATGCCATGACACCCAATTCAAGGAGGCTCCTGAATATGCATTTTTTCTTTTTGATGCACCTGGGGATTGTTTGCATGACACACAACAAGTTTGAGAAATTTTAGTTTGATGTGCAAACTGATTTTGACGTCAAGGTTTATGATGTCAATGATCAAGTGAAATATGAATTATTCACTTTTTCAATTCAATCAGATAAGCTTGCATTAGATTAGGTTAATGAATAGATTGGTTGTATACATTAAAAAATGTATGGATTTCAAATTGGGATTTATTGTATTTTTCAGTTAGGCACATTTTGTGATGATGATGAGAGTTTTGGAAACATAGCATGTATGGTTGATTATGCCAATCACAATGGAGTTAATTGCTGGGAAATCCTTACTAGAAATGTTGATCGACTTCAGATAGCATAATTTTTTTTTTTTGACAAGGGTAAATATTGAATCCCCTTTTTCATTTGGTGCCTTGGGGTCGCCAAGTGGAGTTGAAAAAGAGATTGAATAGAGTAATTTGAGAGCACCCAATGGAATCAAAATTTGGTATACTCCCCAGAGATCTGAGATCTTGCTATGCCTCCAAGAGGCATACATCCCTAGTCAAAGCCATTGGTGGCACTTTCAGATTTTCCAAATTTGAAGTGCCCATATCGAAACTTTTGCCTTTGCACACTCAGAAGTGCACCTGAAAAATCTGCCTAAGTGACCCACTTTGGAGGGTCATATTTTGGATCCAGTTGATTTTCATGCAAAACCCCTTGGTGGAAATATTTATTTGACATATGTGAACATGCATGTCAGTTTTCAACTTCCCATGATAATTTTTGACAGGGTTTTGAAAAGTGAAGTTGGAGGGTTTTGACACTTTTCTGCTATTTGTGAACTCTCAGTTTTGCGAAGTGGCCTCCCGTTCGAGCTTATATTTTGCAACTGGATGATTGTCATGATGAATGGATCATTGCTATAAATTCTCCCTACATTCATATACTCTCCTATTCGATTTCAGAGTCTCATGATCAGATTTGCTATTTTTTTGAGATCAAAAGAAAATGCAGTTTGTGCTGATTTTACATCTGCATTTCTAGAACTTTTCAAGGTGGTCAAATTTGACCCCTAATATCTCATGAAGAATAATGACTGAAGAAAATACCTCTTGCAAACATACTCAATGTACCTAAATAATCTAATGTTTCCAATGGCAGCTTCCCAGGTGGTGATTTGATATGTTTTCAAGAAGGTGATTGGGTGAGTTCTAATTGGTTTTGAACAGGTACAATTGTAGAAAAGTTTGACTGAGCAACTTTGACATTGGATAACTTTCATCTCGTGATCTATTTTTCTAAGTCGTTTATTGCATTGCATTCTTGGTTCAAATGTCTACATGCCTATAAGTTTTTATGGCTCCAGGGGGTCATTTGATTGATTTTCCAGGGCGATTCTTGAGCCCGCTAGACCAGTTTTGACCATTATGCAAAAATGCCCTGAAAGAAGATTTTAGCAATAACCAACTTCAATTTTTCATGCTAGGAACACTCAAAGGCTATTTCCATTCAATTTGGGATGAACCTTTTTTGAAAACATTTTTTTTTTAGCCGAGCCCACATGGGAACTCACCATACTTTGCACAATTATGAAATGGTAAGTGTTGCAATATTGCAGTCACTTCAAGTGAATTACTTGGAACAGGGTAGTCATATGGAAGTATCATGTTTACATTCATGAAAACCTTGAGGTGTAATCTTCTCTCGATTATACATTTGGCAATGCTAAAGAGGAGTAAGACTGTCATGTAGAGGGGGTGGAGACATTTGTAATGAGATTGAATCTCCTCTGTGATGAGCCTTCAGATACATTGGACATCATGACACCATTGGGAGTAATAAACTAATGAGAGTTATGAAACAAATTCACAAGGGCTAGGAATATTCTTTTAAAGTTGGTTTCCAAACTCCATTCTTGTGAAGGGCATTGTTTGCTTTCTGCCATGAATATGAAGACATCAGTAAATTTTTCTTTGAAGGAATTTCTAGTCAAATTGTAGGCATTGAAGGTAAACTTCATCAAATATGTAATCTAAAGCCACGAGTAATGCCAATAAAAATATAAAATTAAATATTTGCTGATGGAGAGATACAGAGGAAAATGTGTTTGCTAGCAGCAAATTTGTAAATGGCTTGGGAGTAGTTAAATGATACTGAAACAAAAAATATTCCTTCATGCTAGTATGGTTAAAATTCCTTGAAAAGGAGGATGCATATCTCCATTTTTCAGCCATAGCTCAAGCCTCAAAATGAGATTAGTTTGAGCATGGGGTTGATGGGAATTGTTTAAATGCGGAGGCAGCTCATGGTTGAAGCGAAAATGCATTTAAATTATTTGAGGAAATTCTATTTTAGCTACGCATTTGAGGAGATTTTAACACAAGCTTTTCCAGAGAGGAGGGATCTAAAGAAAAAATCAGTGCATTTGGATAAGGTTGGAACTGCAGTGCATGATGAGGCCCAATGGTGTCTAAATCTACCTATGCAACCAACACAGGCAATAAAAATGATATGGAGAGGAGTAGGCAAAAGGGTGATGCCTCTTGAAAAGATGGAAAATTGTAATGTAAAGTCTTGGCAAGTAGAAGCAATAAGTATATTGTAATTGGAAGCAATCATTATACAAACTGAAAGGGGAAAATATTTGTACAAATTAATATTGCTTGAGTTCCTTGGTAATATGGGTGCGTAGCTCTATGTCTAGCTGCTATGGTTCAGGTTTAGTGAGCTCCAACTATGCCTACAATCAATGGATGGGAGATGCATTCAAAGGTGGATAAAATGCATCAAATTATTGGCAACCATCATGATTTCTAAGGGGGACCGACTCAGGGCATAGGATTAGAATGCTAATGAGGGCTTAAAGCAAGAGGAGAATCGAGGCTGCATCTAGTGAATCAATGTATTGGCACACAGATTTGGACATATTTTTGCTGATAATGGGGTGCAACCAACTTTCTTGTACAATGGTTAATTTGATATTGCAAAGAAAATTTTTGTAGAAAAACAAGAGGAAATTACAAAGTTCTTTCATCCAGATACTCGATAGTGGGTAAATGTGGTATGGGCTCTCTCGGGAACAGTACATGTTAGTAGTGAAAATGTATCAAAATTGTTTGAGGAAATTCTATAGTGAAGGGGCTTCAACGGATGGTTCAAACCCTAATTCTTCATCACCCATCGTTGGAGGTTCTTTATTTTCCTCTTGCATAACACGTGATCAATGATGGCATATGTTCTCCATCACCCATTGTTAGTTTGTTTTTCCTTTATCCCACTCAATGAGTGATGCACAATATGTTTAAAGGGAAGGACTAATGTGGGACCCATAAACATGGTGAAGGAAAAACATTTAAGAAATTTAAATGTTGATGAAATAAATAATGTGGGGTTCCATTTTTTGAAAATTCTGCAAGGCAGGCAAAAGCTTTGGGTAAATTGTAATGCTAGGGTGAATTATAACTATTAGTCATTAATTTGAGATGTTATGTGTTCTGAGCTTCATGGATATATTTTATCTAATAATTATCTCCATGACTAAGATGTAAAACTCTTTTGAATTAAATAATCAAAGATTACTTGGGTTTTTCATGCACATTTGTTGCATTTGAGTTGCATTTGTTATTGATTTCTATTCAAAGAATGGAGTAATTGTTTTAGTGAATATAACAGGGAGTGTTGTGTTTCTAGGTGGACTTGTAAGAATGGTTTTCTGATAAAGCTTCAGTGGTCTTGTTGTCATAATGTGATAATATTTTCAAAGATCTTCAAAACATGCTCAACATTGCAGGGTGAAATGCTAGTTATATGAATCCGTAGCCCTTCTTTTGGCATTGGTCAATCCTTGTGCATCTTTTGTTTTCAGTTCGGTCCCAAATCTTAAAATCAAAAACCATTTCAATTTTGTTTTATGAGTTATTCATATCCACCATGTTCTCCATGTTGAGTAATGGATTTAACCCAATGTTTTAGCCAATGTTGAGTGATATTTTATGCTTCTTAGCATATTCTTGTGAGAGCATCATTTGTTAAGCAATACCCTATTGTGTGTGTGTGTTTAAATATTTAGGTGTTTCTAAAGGGTCACCCCTAGGTCTTACAGAGCTCAAAGTGCAGGGGAAATGTGTTTCAATCTCATTTCCTGTCAGTTGGCCAAATCCTACATTAGGTCTGAGCATGAAGTGTGGCTTACTTCTAGGATTTAGTGGATCTGTCGATTTGGAGAACCAACAACACCTATGGTTTTGAAACATGGAATTTTACAAAATAGTATGAATGTCTTCAAAATATTTTTCTATTTAGACAACATGAATGTAGCTTGCTTCTTAACACCTAGGGTTTTGCAACAATTTTTTTTACAAAATAGTATGAATGTCTTGAAAACCTTTGGTTGTTTAGAAACATGAATGTAGTGAGAAGCCCCTTTAAAATTTATACCCATTCTTAATTAGAGTAAAAATTGCATTAAAATTTCCTCATATGAAAAAAAATGTACAAAATAATTACAAATTGGAAAACACAATGTGGGTTGTCAAGGCATCTTTATCTTTTATAATTTGTGATACTGCACCTTTAACTTTTGATCTATCAAAATGCTTTACATGATTATTATGGGTAAATTGAACATTTCCTAATTGATCCTTGAGGTGCTTGATATGAGCCTTCAACTTCTAAACTACCTCAGGTTCTTGCAAACACCCATTTTGTAAAGTGTCCATGTGCCCTTCGTCATAAGCAACACCTTCTATTGTTGTGTTTATTTTTTCAACTTCGTGTGTTTTAGATTGCAGTTGTCTGTCAACAACATTAATTAAAATCCTTTTATTTCAATGAAAAAACCTTCTTTTAATCTTTTAATTCCCTTTATAAGTGGTTAATTGTAGTGTTTCTACTGTTTTACTTCAGTTTCAACACTTCTAGCTATTGGTTTTGTATTTGCAAGTTGACCAGCCACACATTTTTCCACATCCCCAATGTTGTTACCTATTATCACCACTTGGTATTCATTTTCATAAGCTTCTACCTTCCTTTTCATATCTTTTACTTTAAGCTTTGGAGTAGCTGCTCCCTCATCAAACCTTAGGACAACACCATCCATTTATTGGATAGAGTTTTCAATGTCTTTAATACTCCTATGTAGCTTTGCAACCGCTCTTTGCTCAACTTTGAGAGTGTCTTTCTGATTATAGAATGCAATGTTTTCTATTTGATATGTTATTTACAAAACTTGTCTACCTTTTCACATAGGACTTTTATGTCTCTAACCAATTGATTCTCTTTTTCTACACTAAGATATGATTTTACCTTTTCATTATCATCTATTTCAAATTGTATTTGTTCCATGGAATTTTTAAGTTCAAGAATCTTTGAATTCATTTGTTCAACTCCACTTATAGCATCATCTCTCACTTTATTTTCTTACAAAAATTCATATGCAATACATAAGTTCTTGACTTTATCCATTTCTACATTAGCATTTTCCCATTGCATATACTTCACAATGCTCCTTTGTCAATTTGTTAATTGTAGGAACAATCTCTTTAGTTGATACATTATATATCTTATTCACTTTGGTCTGCTTCTTTTCAAGTATTTTTAGAGAAGATTCCTTTTTCATTGCATACTTTCTACTACTTGTTGCTCGAGTTCTGCTTTTCCATTTTCCCATTGCAGATATTGCACATGCACCTTCCTCAACTTCTCAACAACATAGACTCTCTGCAGTCAATAGGCTATCCATCTCATTCACTTTGGTCTATTTCTTTTCAAGTATTTCTATAGTAGATTCCTTTTTCATTTCATACATTCTAGTACTTGTTGCCTCCAATTTTTCATTGCACATACTTCACATGCTCCTTCCTTGACTTCTCAAGGGCATGAAGAATCTCTTTAGCCAATACATTATTTATCTCATACACTTTTGTTTGCTTCTTTTCAGGTATCTTTACAACATTTTCCTTATTCAATTCATACATTATAGTACCCACTACCTCTTGAAGCATTGAGAATATATCATGTTCATTAACCTCCAGTGTTTTCCAATGTTGAATTATAAAAAGACAAAATTATTGTAATGAAAACATTATAGTATTGTTGATGTGTTTTTTATGCACTTCTCAATACAAGTAATGCATAGGTGCATCACCTCTCTTGAAAGATAGTCTTCCACAATCAAATTGTAGAACACTATCCCAAGGTCTCGAATGTCAGGTCTTGACAATGCTTGGAATATCTCAGTTGTTTCATGTGATTTGCTAGTAATCACAGGGTAGACTTACAGATGAGTTACAAAGTGTGGGAAGTTGGGTTTGCAAATGGAGTTCTTAGGATGTATAAATTATTATTTAGTTGTTATAGGTTCAAACAATAGTCTAAAACTCCTATTTTAGCTTCAGATTTGGCTTTACAATGTGCAATGAACCTTGTCCAAAGTCACCAATAAAAGAAAAGTGAAAAAGGACAGGGAAGAGAAGAAGTTCCTAGACCTAAGATATGAATGAACAACAATCATGGAGGCTACTATAGTAGAAAAACTTCCCAAATTGAATTTTGCTTGGCCAAGAGGAACCTACAGTTACACAAAACTAGTGCAATCTTCTAAGGACCACAGATTCTCAAATTGCACACACACATCATGAACATGTAATTAAACTGAGTTGTAACAATGAAGTAAGGAAGCTCAGACTAGCTTTACAAAGTGATTCATCATCAAAAAACCACAAAAAACATGAGCTGGAAATTCATCAAGTACTGTAACAACAATTTCCATCATCATATCCATTTAAGAAACTAAAAACTAAACTAATAGGGAAGTAGAATCATGTATGCATAATGAAGAAACACAAGAGAAACACCCATAAATCATGCAATGTAGCTCTCTATTGCTATAGAATTCATTTACACTAGCTCTCCAACCTTTTACAAATGAGGGGTGAGCCCCTATTGATAGTTTTCGAAAGCCCAAATGAATGGCTAGGATTAATTTGCATTATGTGGCTCAAATTTTCTTTACACTAGGATTTCACCTACCCCACAATATTCAGCAATTTAAAATACAACTTTTATCTTTTCCCTATTTTTTCTTGTAGTGGCCAGTCACTGTAGCAATTTTGTCTTCTAGCTGATTGCCCTTTTGCTGTAGCTAAAACTGTTCAAAAGCTTCCTTCTTGTTGGTGCATTTGTAGTATCCTTCAACCAATCAAATACACCTTGTTTGCAGATTTGGATCATTGTTAAATGGATCAGATGATTTCATGAGACAACTCTTGACATATCATGATTGTTTGTTTGGAGGGAGGAAACAACCACTCCCTCCCACCACCTTCAAGGCTGCCCTTTGTAGTTTTGTCACCGACTTCCTTGACATAGGCCTCCTTCTAATGCTAGCTCTATTGATGGGTGCTACGAGGAAAGGTGGGCATAAAATGAATGGTGACAGGAGCTATGTGCTTTTCTTTGTTCAACTTTCTCAATGGACCTCCTCAATGGACCCATGGTGGGTTCCTTTAGTCCTGGATACATGAAGTGTCGTAAGTGATTTCATACACAAATCAAGGAAAACATTAGTCAAATCCTGCAAAATCCTTGTTAGATCCATCCATGCATCATTAATAGATCATAATATTCATATTTGGAGCTTATTTGGACCACAAAAGTAAATGTGGGTTTAGTCATATGGGCACTAATTGTGGAAGGATGGTGGGTAGACGACGAATGACATATGACAGACGGACAGTGGATGGTAGATGCTGAGCGGGAGATAGACGATGGACAACAAATGACAGACAACAGATGATATACACAGGGCAGTGGGGGGATGATAGATGATGAGTGGCAACAGAGGGACGATGACCCATAGGGAAAGTTCCCACGGATGGAAATAGAGGGACACCGACTCGCAAGGAAAGTTCCCATAGATGGCAATAGAGGGACGATGACCCGCAAGGAAAGTTCCCACGGATGGAAACAAAGGGATGACGACCCACAAGGAAAGTTCCCACAGATGACAACGGGGGAATGGTGGCCTACAAGGAATGTTCCCACAGACAACATTGGAGGGACAATGACCCGCAAGGAAAGTTCCCATGGACAACAACAGAGGGATGGAAACCCGCAAGGAAAGTTCCCATAGATGGAAATAGAGGGAAGGCTGCTCACAAGGAAAGTTCCCATGGATGGAAATGGAGGGACGACAACCCGCAAGGAAAGTTCCCACGAACGACCATGGAGGGACGATGGCCCGCAAGGAAAGTTTCCATGGATGACAACGCAGGGACGGTGGTCCGCAAGGAAAGTTCTCAAACGGCCACGGAGGGACGACTACCCACAAGGAAATTTCCCATAGAGGACAATGGAGGGACGACGGCCTGTAAGGAAAGTTCCCACAGATGGAAATGAAGGGATAGTGACCTGCAAGGAAAGTTCCCACAAACAACAACGAAGGGACAACGATCTGTAAGGAAAGTTCTGCAACTTCACAAAACTTAGTAAATTTGATATTTTTCAATTCTAGCATGTAGAAAAAGGGGTAGAAAGAGTGCCAAGACACATTTCTTTAAGATTTGACTCATTTTAAAAAATGCAAAAAATTGGAATGTGGGAGCCAGAGGGTTTGCTGCCTTTTGAAAACAATAATGAGCACATAGTGACCCACACATGGTGGCTTGCAAGGAAAATTACACAATGTCTAAACACATGAAAAATTTGATGCAAACCCCTTTAGGCATGTGAAGACACTCACTTTATGGGCCCTAGATGATGAAAAATTGAAGTTTGTACCCATTCTGGAAATGCAAAGATCTAGAAGGGGGAAGCCGGAGGGTTGCCACCCTTTTGAAAATGGTAATGAGCACATGGCGACCCGCACACGACAACCCACAAGGAAAGTTCTGAAATGGCCATGAAGGGACAATGACCCGCAAGGAAAGTTACAAAACAACCATGAAGGGACGACTACTAGCAAGGACATTTCTGCAACTTCCCAAAATTTAACAAAACCTTGGTATATCACTTCAGCATCACAAAAAAATCCCAAATCCATAGGCAACTTGTCCCCAAAGTCAAAAAGTGAAGGAAAAAGTGAAGGAAGCGAGTAGGGACCAAGTCAACAGGACCAAAGAAAAGTAGAAAGGGGGGGGACTTTGTTTCTCTCTCAGATTTGAACTCCCTGGGTTAAAATGAAGGGTAGGAAGCAGTGTTTATAGGCCAATTTCCAGTAATGGCATTCATTGATTTGTTGGTACAACAGACCTAGGTTAGGTGAGATGAGGAAACCCACACTCCTTTGGATGTTTGGTTAAGGCTCAGATGGAGAAACTAAGTGTGGAGCCTGCCATGTGGGTGGAAGTTGGGTGTCAGTCGCTACCTAAATAGTGAAATATGAGCAGCAACCCGCATGAGGCGACCCACTGTTGCAGGTCCACGAGGCTCGGAGGATGTTGGGGCAACAGACGAAGGGAAACCTGTAGGGGAATTTTCAAGAAAGAAAAAGACTTAGCGAACCTCAGGTAGGTGAATTTTGTCAAGGGGAACTTGATCATTCAAGGCATGTGACCAACTTAGGGTCAGGGATAGGGGCATGCAAAATGAGG
Source organism: Sequoia sempervirens (assembly GCA_007258455.2). Lineage (NCBI taxonomy): Eukaryota > Viridiplantae > Streptophyta > Pinopsida > Cupressales > Cupressaceae > Sequoia > Sequoia sempervirens. The sequence goes on from VDFB02327511.1 coordinate 65,641, forward strand.
TAGGAGCAAAAATGACCCAACAGGAGTAGGAACAAGCCGTTAGGAGTGAAAAAGAGGGGGGTCCTTGCCTAAGGCGGGGCGTGTGTGCAAAAAAAGCACAACAAGTATGAATGCAAGAAAAGACACCTTCAAAATTTACCAAAAATGTTACTTATAGTATGAATTTCATTTGGATTTCCTCATATCATTAAAATATAGGTAGGTAGGAAAACACAGTGGGTTGTGAGTTAGTTTTTTGTGCTTGTTCAAAGCTGAAGGGTGGAGAATTTGAGGGAGAGTTATAGCTGGGGGTACATAAAACTAACCATATTTATCTAAGGGGTGATCAACCAATTGGATTCTTATATATAGAGGGTTTTACATCACTATGTGGGTTTCAGGTTTCTTAACACCTTGTGTTTTCCAACCTTTGATTATACAAAAAATATGGTTGTAATGAAAACCTTTCGCTACTTAGACAATATGAATGTAATGAAAGGAACCCCTTCAAAATACATAGCAAGTCTTAGATAGACTAAAAATTGTGTTACAACTTCCTCAAATCAATAGAATATAGGCAGGTTGGAAAACACTATGGGTTGTGATTTATATAATTGTGTTTGTTCTAAGCTCAAGGATGGAGACTTCAGGGAGGATTTGCAGTTGGGGGATACATAAAACTAACCTGATTTAGCTAAGGGGTGACCAATCAATTGGGTTCTTACATATAGAGAGTTTTACAACACTATGTATGTGGCAAGTTTCTTAACACCCTGTGTTTTCTAACCTTCGATTATACAAATAATATGATTGTAGTATAATGAAAACCTTTTTTTTTTTAGACAATATGAATGTAATGAAAGGAACCCCTTCAAAATATATAACAAGTCTTAGATAGACAAAAAAGAATTTCAACTTCCTCAAATGAATAAACTATAGGTAGGTTGGAAAACACTATGGGTTGTGATTTATATAATTCTGTGTGTTTTAAGCTCAAGGGTGGAGACTTTAGGGTGGTGAGTTAGTTTTATGTTAAAAAATGTTTGAATTCATTAGTTGAAATCCACTTATAGCATCATCTTTCACTTTCTTTGCTTGCAAAAATTCATATGCAATACTAAATATTTCTAGTTTATCCACTTTTGCATTGCCATTTTCCCATTGCACATACTACACACACTCCTTCCTCAACTTCTCAAGAGTGGTAATAATCTCTTCAATTAAAACAATATCTATGCCATTAAGTTTGATCTCCTTCTTTGTAAGCATTTTTAGAGCAGATTCCTTTTTGATTTTATAAATTATAGAACATGTTGCTTCTAGTTTTGTATCATGTCCTTTCCTTTGCACATACTACACATGCTTCTTCATCAATTTCTCAAGAGAAGGAAGAATCTTTTAAGTCAACACAGTATCTATCTCATTCACTATGGTTTTCAATGCAAGTGAGCTTCACAATTTATTGAAAGTATGGTTTACAATTAAAATTGCTTTTCAAAATTTTAATATCACATGGGAGACACATCAAACAAATGAAATCAAGGTGAGGGTTGACTAACCAATTTGTTTTTTTTATGTGTTTAGTGGCTTCTAAATAGTATGGAGCTTGCAAGTTTCATAACACCCAGTGTCTTCTAACTTGCAATTTCGTAGTGGCATAGGTGAAATTTTAGAGTAGACACCTTAATCAACATGTTACCTACTACAACAAATAGTTGGCAATAATATATGAATTATATTAATGGAAATAGATAGTATGATTTCTAAATTGCACATGATTTGTTAATTACTGTAATGTATTTGAAACTTCACTTTCTTATTTGATCCATAATTTGTGATGAAATATAAAAAGAATGAGGAAATGAATTAAGATTTAGTGCAGTGATGAAACACATGCTTGCCATTCAATGTTATCTACAATATATTGTTAGATATATTATTTCTTTTGTTGGTGTTTAATCAAGCTATGAGTACATACTCATGCATTATCCCCATTCAAAGAATGTTTCAACCTATGCAAGGAAAGTAAATTTTGTAAAGCTTTGTACTAGTCAAAGGGTGAAGGTAGAAGAAAAAAATGACTGTAGACTTCAACATTATGAAAGTTTTGAATGAGATGTTTTTTTAGCCTATGTTCATTCACTCCTTTACTGATTCATTATTTTATCACCAGATGCAAAGAACATGTTTTTTTCTTTTCTTTGGACATTGTTGGTAGCCATAGAAATTAAATATTATTATGCATGTTACACTTATAGGCTACATACAAAGTTGTAGGTTGGACTTCTTATTATGTTATTCAACCTGCACATTTTTAGTCCATCAATCGTCATATACACTTTTGCTGGTTATGTTAATTCACCCCAAATGGAAGGATCAATATCCCAACATGCCTTCTCAAGTAAAATATTTTTGTACACCCCATATAGTATGAGGTCTTAGTTTTTTTTCATGCAGGGTTGCGATTTTACTTGTGGTCTTTATATTTGCTTGTAGGTTCAACTAGACACTGTGTTTTCCAACCTGGATTGGATTACATCATGGTTGATAAGAAATTTAACACATTTATGCCTTTCTTGATTCAATCCATTAATGATTCATTATTTTTTCAACAGATTCAACAAATGTGTTATCCTTTTGGAATTGCTAGCAGCAATGGATGCATTTTTTTTTACATACAATATTGTCATAAAAGGTTTTGGTTTCCCTCTAACCTTTCATCTCCATTAACACATACACAAGCACCACAACCAACGTATCTTCCCAAAATAATGCATTTTTTGTTGCAACTGTAGAAGTAATTACATATTGTTATGCTTGTTACACTCGTATGCCACATACAAAGTTGTAGGTTGAACCACTCATTGTGTTGTTCAACCTGCACTTTTTTATTTCATGAATTGTAATGATGTGATTTTTCTTCTCTTGTTAATTCACCCCAAATGGAAGGATCGATATCACAACATGACTTCTCAGGTAAAATAGGTTTGTACACCCTATATAATTTTGACTCTTAATTATATTTTCATGCGGGGTTGCAAATTTACTTGCAGTCTTTATGTCCACTTAGAGGTTCAACTACACAATGTGTTTTCCAACCTGCATTGGCTTACATCATGGTTGATAGGAAATTTTACACATTTTTTCCTTTCCTCGTTCTCTTCATTATTGATTCATTATTTTTGTCAACAGATGTAACAAACGTGTTATCCTTTTGGAATTGTTGGTAGTAATGGATGCACATTTTTTTACACATAAGGTTTTCATAAAAGGTTTTGGTTGCCCTCTAACCTTTCATCTCCATTAGCACATACACATGAACCACAACCAATGTATCTTCTCAAAATAATACATTTGTTTTTGCAACTGTAGAAGTAATTACATATTGTTATGCATGTTACACTCGTATGCCACATACAAAGTTACAGGTTGAACCACTCATTGTGTTGTTCAACCCACACTTTTTTATTTAATGAATTGCAATGATGTGCTTTTGTTGCTCCTATTAACTCACCCAAAATTGAAGGCTTGATATCACAACATGACTTCTCAGGTAAAAGAGGTTTGTACGCCTCATATACTCTTGAATCTTAGTTATATTTTCATGCGGGGTTACGAATTTACTTGTGGTCTTTATGTCCACTTGGAGGTTCAACTACACACTATGTTTTCCAACCTTCATTGGATTAAATCATGGTTAATAGGATATTTTACACTTTTATGCCTTTCCTCATTCTCTCCATTACTGATTCATTATTTTTTCAATAAATGCAACAAGCGTGTTATCCTTTTGGCATTGTTGGCAGCAATGGATGCACATTTTTTACATACAAGGTTGTCATAAAAGGTTTTGGTTTCCCTCTAACCTTTCATCTCACACACACCACAACCAATGTGTCTTCCCAAAATAATACATTCTTTGTTGCAACTGTAGAAGTAATTACATACTATTATGCATGTTACACTCGTATGCCACATACAAAGTTGTAGGTTGAACCACTCATCATGTTGTTGGTTAAACAACACAAGTTTACTTCAAAATGATGTTTCATTTTCACAACATTCCTCTTCAGGTAAAATAGGTTTGTGTGCCACACCTAAAATAGAATTCATTGTTGAATGTCCATGTACGTTTTAGATTGTGTCACTATTGTCTATTTTCATTTGTACGTTGACCTACACACTTCAATTTGCAACCCATGTTTGTTTCATATTTTATGTGTAGCTTGATTCAATCTATCACCTTTTATTTTTATCTCCAGAAGTCAACAACCTCCTATTGGTTTCACGTTGGTGGAAAAAATGCAAGCACATTTTATTTATGTTCAATGAATAATTTCTTTCTTTTTTTTGACATAATCCACTCTAATTTTAAATGTTCGTCCAATTCCTACCTTTTTGAGAATGGGGAGAGGCTTGAAATGGAAGAAGGAAGATGAGTTGGAGGTGTAAGATGTATAGGATGGAGGCTCTCCTTTTTCCTCTTGTGATTTATAGTGGACTCCTATTTCCATAAAAAAGGATGAGGTCATTGACCTTGTCACGATAATTCCTCGTAGAAAACTAAATGATTTCATTTGTAGTGAAGGGTCGGTTGAAGGTTTTGAAACTTCATTTGTGCACATGAAAAAAGAGAGAAGACCTTGATGGATCCCATCAACGACAAAAAATATAGAAAAATAATTATGTGGCAAAGGTTTGTACCTTTCAATTTTCATGTGTATGGTCCAATAATATTTTACTCTCTCTTGGTTGAAGATGATGAGATGATGCTTTCTTTACATCTATTGGTGTGGATACAGTTTTGAAGACCATAGGAACCAGCCTCAAGCATAGAAAATATAACAAATGTTTGTAAAAAAGTGAGGTTGTCAATGCCACTTCATTGCAAAGGTTATGTATGGTAGACCTGATGTTGTCTATATTCTCTTCAAACAAATGTTTCACGTTGATGTCAATGGTGAATTTTTCCATGGCATTGGCGACACAAGTGGAGAATTGTTTGCTAGATTTTACCCTAGTTTATCTGTAGAATGCAAAAGCTATATTGAAATTATTTTGCTCATGGACATGAGTGTCAATGAAATAATGGATCAACATGTTAGTGATCCTATTTTTTATGGCATGATGAGTAAGAGAGATGAATTACTTACAAGAAAGGATGTAATGAATGCTTGGCGAAAGGTGCATTCTATTCACACACAAAAACATAGATATGATTTGACAAGTATCATAATGTGGAATGTACATGATGTTGACAACTTTTTCTACTTTGAATTGCCCCATGGGAGGGATACACCTTTCATTATCAGGGTTCATACTCCATGGATGTTGGATATAATGGCTCACCACTCACACAATTCAGTCATCTCCATGGATTCCACATTTTTCACTAACAAATATGGGGTGAGACATTAAAAATATTTACAAATAGTTATTCATATTTTCAATGACCTTACTAGCTATAAACCTGACAATTCTCATGCTAACTTGTTATGTCTACAATATGAATTATATACTTTGCTCATTTTCAATGAGAAATAGAGTGGTGTGCCTGTTGTGTTGGTTATTTTTTAAGAACCAAACTGATCTTTAGAAATACCTATGGATTTTTCCATCTCCAATTATCAATAATTCCAAAGGGATTGGCTAATAAATGAATAGAGGTTGCTAAAATTCTATTCCTACTCTTTGGGAACTATAAAACTTGAGAGGGTGATCCCACAATGTATACCTAAAGACTTTTCACAATTACAATCAAATACATTTTCAATAGCAGATCTCTCTCATGACACTACTCAATAATATACATCAATTAAGTTGGTAGCTTACATATCAATGCTCTATGTATCAAGTATAAGAGATCAAACTTCGAATACAAAAACAACAACAATAGTATTCCTTTTAATTTAAAAAAAAATACTGAGTAGTTAGTGAATAACCACTATGAATGTAACACAAATACTCTACATGAACCAATGTCTTTATCCCAAGCATAAAGTCAACACCAATCTATATAACCTGATAACAATTTAGACAATATCACCTATAACTCCAAGAAATATTGCATTACAACATTCCTCTATGACGTTTAGGATTATTACTTATTACAAATATCCTAGCACATAGTACTTATAAGTTATCAATCTCATACAAGCACTTACATCAATTCATTGAATCAATAAGAAAGCATGAAACTAAACATCCATTTGATAATGATAGAGAGAAATGAAAGAAATCCTTGATTACTTTCAATCATAACTAATAACACACATACAAGGAGAGATAATAACCATGAAATCAATATTATTCTATATTATAAAATGCTATATCATTATCAGTCTTACATGCGTAAGTATGAACTCAAAAAGAAACTTAAAACAAAGACTTTAAAATTGGCTTCGTATTTTCTTGAAAAACTAATAGTATTAACTCAAAAAATTTCAACTCTCATGCTACTGGTCCTGAATTCCTTCTTATAGAGATGAAGGAACAAACAAGCCTCGGACTAGATAACACACATGTCATGATCCCATTGGACTGCTTGCAACAATATTCAATTTTTAGTTATACTTGAGTCTTCAGGTGGAGAAAATAAACATGAGGTAGAATTAACATCAACTCTTCGTGGAAAAAAAGTCCCACCTCAAAAGAAATCATTAGTTCGTTACAACAGTTACAAGGTATTACCCATGTGTTTAAAATAACAACCATGGGAGAATAAAAACAACAAAACTTATGAAGCAAGGCAAGGAAAGAGAAAAAGAGTCAAAATTTGTTAATCCACATTAGCACCACGTGCTATTCATTTGAATTTGAAAGAGAGAATAATAATTTACCATGCTATACCAAAAGCCTAATCTGTACTGCATTCAGGCTATGTATTATTCCTCTCCTATCCATTATTCTCCTTATTCAATGATCCACACACAGATTCACTCTGTTTATTTCTCTAACCAAGTGTTGTATTCATCCTCAGTGGGCCATTTAACATTCAATAAATCATGCACCTTAGTAATATACTGGGAGTACCTTGTATCAATCAAAATCCTAGCTTCCTTAACAAATATATACATTTTTCATTCAATTTCCACCATTGTATTAGTGTTGAATTGAGCAAGATGTAATCGGTAAAAGACAAAGTCATCATAGCCGCTCCAAGAAATCCTCCCAAATCTATCTTCTAGGTGTCAAATGGATGCAATTCTCCTTTTGGATTCAATATTTGAGAAATTCCACGCTCCTCCATCTCCTTGAATATTTTCAAATTACTTTGTGGTTGTATACCCAACTTTCCATGGAAAGTAGTTATCTCATTTATTGAGTCAATAGTTTTCAAGATGTTAGGAATATTTGTGGGTGCCTCAGGATCCTCATTCATTTTTGGCATCATTTATTTCAAAGCATTTACCCTAGCAATCCAATTATTCTATTCATTCCTGAAGGCCTCCTATACTTCCAGATACTTTGTATTTTCCTCATGAATATTCATATACGTGGCTTAGACATCATTAGCCCCGTGGACCAACTTGGTCACCCTATTCTTTAGTACATTCTCAAAAATTTCATTGGCCACCCTAACTATTTCCAATTTGGCCTGTTTGACATTTTCCTTCTTAGCAGTTAATTTTCCTTTCAAATCATTAATTCTTAGGGCCAAAGTCTCCCTATCTTGTGTAGACACATCAAATGAAGAAGAAGAATAAGGTTGAGTCATTTTGTCTGAGTAGCCTGAATAGTAGCTCTCATTTGATTCAGCTCCTTCAAGGCCTTATTATATTCCTTAACCAATGATTCATATTTTTTCTCAAAAATATGTGTAGTATCCACACTAAGCATTGCATCATGTGCAATTAACTCAGCTGACTGGAAAGGAGTTATGTCAATAGCTCTCTTAACCACTAGTGAACCAATAACTTCTTCAATAGGCCTAGCAACCTCATGTTTACTAGTATTAGGTGCCATAGACCAAATTGCAAGGATATTCAACTTTGGACTATATCCAGAATCAAATACTTTATGCTCAAATTGATCTTCAAATATCAAAGCTTTAGGATCTCTCGTAACTACATCATATGTTATGGCAGCAGTTATAGTACATTTTGGTAACAACATAATTCTACTATCTTTAACAATTCTTAAAGCTTCAATGGGAGTAATAGCTGCAATTTCAGCCCTAATCTTCTCTTCCTCTACTTTCTCAGCTTCCTCCTGATGAGAAGGGTTAGCATTGATTCAGGCTGATTCAAGTCTCTCTTTTATTTCCTTACTCCACTATTGAATCATAAACTCCTGAAATCCTTTGGTCTGCAAAAATTCATCATCAACCAAAAACTCATCACACTCCATAATCATAGGATCATCATCATTTTCTCTATTATACTACCACTTGACAATCTTCCTAGGAGGAACATCTAAACTGTGAGTTTCTTCAATATGAGGAAGGGGAAATTTCTGCTCCACCTCCTCATTTTCTGGCACATGCTCTACCATTTGTTCCTCCTTGACCTCTTGAAAATCTATAGGTTTTTTTGGGATATCCATAGCTTGTTGATGTTGTTGTTGTTCTAAGAGGACTTTGGATTTGTCTACAGTCGCCTTTACCTTTGCTTGAAACTCACCAGATTGACAATCCCTTATCATAGTAAAGGCCCTATCAAGGGGTCTACAATTGAATTGTATGGACTGATGTAGAAGGAAATCCTTTTCATAATCTTCTCCTCAAGGTTTTTCATAGTTGTCCATTCTCTTTTCCAAACATTGACATCCTCATCACTTGTCAAATTCCTTAGTACAATATCTCTATAAAATAATTCATGATGTATGATGCCTAAGCTCTTTTGTATTCTTCTTCCTACCACAAATCCTTCTAGATCAAAAACTCTAATCTCATCAATAGGCATTATGAGATTATTCACCATAATTCCCAATTTTTCATACCCCTTAGGGGTAGTGATATTGAAATAAGAAAAAGTACATTGGGGATGTATTACAGTGACCTTTCTAACCTTTCTAAACATTTCATAATCCATAACATCAATTTCCCACATGAGATCCATGAAAGCCAAACTGTTTGAGACATACAAGGGTAGACAATGAGGTGCCACTTTAGCTCCATAAGCCCTAATCATAGTGTACTCAAAATGTAGAGACTAGTCAACACAATTGTCTGTTGCTTTAGAGCCTACTGCATCCTTTTGGCACATAAGACTCCTGATTTTTGGAGAAAGTCCAAATCTAGGTGCTCCACCCAATGAGTCTAAGATACCATATTTTATAACATTGGAAAAAAAGATGTAGTTGGAATTGGAGAAATCTTGATCCCAAATGTATGTCCACATTTGTACAGGGATAACATTATTCTCACTATCCTGAACTTTTAGATTTAATTTCCTTTTCCACTCATAATATCCTTCCCATTAGAGAATATGCATCAATAAAGAGTAATGGGGGAAAGACAAAGGGAGAATTTCCTTTTTCAAATTGAGAAAATCCTCATGCATTCATTCAGCAACAAAGTTAACATAATAAAATATAGTGTTTTGATTATATTATTGCATATCTTCCACCATTACTAGTAAGTCAGGAGCTATCCTAACTTCCAAATCCTGAGCTAGTACTTGATTTAAACAATAATAAGTGTTTTTGAAATAATTTTCAAATTCCTCACACTCAAAAGGCTCAACATCCTTAGCAGTAAATCTTTCCCTTCTCCTTTTGTGTCGTACAAGCAGAACTTCTTTGAATGCAAATTTTATCTTTTCATATTTTGCATACAGGTCAGCTCATCTGAACTTTGTAGTGTAATTGGGATTTAACCCAAATACATCTATCATCTTATCCTTTGTCACCTCCAGAATTATATTACCATTCTCACTTTTGATTGTCTTGTCAGCAGGGTCAGTGCCTTGCTAGCTCCATAATTAAATGAACTTCTATAAACACATTTAGAACCACCAACCTTCCAAGGTTCAACCTCCATAAATAGCATGTAGGATTACTAGAATTTATCCTATTGAAAGCATATCGAAACAATTTCCATCCACTCTGAGGTTGGGGTTTTTCACTAATATCGCCAGCATTATCAATTAACCTAGTGGTCATAGCAACTTGTCTTGTGGGCCTTTTACCAATTTGTGACCCTCCTTCTTTGACACCTCCAAAGGCCTCTTGCATAAATTTTTATTTTTCTTTCTTTACACTTCTAGACCTAGTGGACGTTGTAGGAGTACTTGGCGAAGGTTTAGACACAGTCACTTGCTTAGGCTTAATTTCAGCTGAAGCATGCTAAGTTTTAAGTCTTTTGACCCTCTTCTACTTTGGTTTCCTTTCCGTTCTAACACTAGATTCACTAGGCTCTGGGTCACTCATGCTTGTAATGCAAATGGAAACTAGGGTTTTCAATTTCTTACAGCCAAATAAAACCCTTCACAATTATGACAGGACAAAACACTACTATTGAAAAAGACACCTTTCTTCACAATTTAGACAGTGCTCAATCACCAAATTTAAACTATCAGGAATGAATAAATTTCTAATTCCCCCAATTATCCTACCAAATTTCTAGGGTATTCACTTTAGTACTTCAATTAGAAGGAGATATCAATTTTGCTTACTTGGGTGAAAGCAATGTCACTTTGGTTACTGATAACTTTTGGAGCTTTCCTCACAAATTCTTCTTCTTCTAGTATTCTTTTTGATTACCAATGAATTAGGATGCACGATAAACCAGATAACTACTTTCTATGATGGCTGAAAGGGGAGCTTGTCACCATTAATAGTTGATAGTATGATCGCGCGAGTGAACTAGCAATTAGCCATTTAGTTTTAATCCTTGATCACTATTCCTTCAACTTTAAAACTATATCAACGACTATTGATCCACTTTGTCACCTTCTATTTTACTTTATACAAAATCCTTAGGATTTCACCACATTGCCTCTTCATGTAGTGGTTGTTGCCAGTCGCTGATTTACTTCGTTCTTGTCCAAATTTATCAGTGATGCAAGTGTTGTATGCGATAAAACCTCAACCCTTAGATCTACAGCCAAATTACCAAACACGTTCATCTCCATCACTCCTCACTAATTAAAATTTGCACCTTGGCTTTCATTAGCAACAAGAGATGAAAGCACTATATTTTGACACGTACACCTGCATAAACAATCAATGACACAAAAAGATATCACAAATAAAATGTATTCAAGTTAGCGAGAGAAACCTTCTTAAAAAAAACCGTATTGCTCATTGCTAATCCTCCTCATAAGGTTTGCAAGCAATTAGCGATGAGAGATATTATTACATATCGTATATCACTATTCCAAAAATTAGCGCTCAAAACAAATCTGTGAGATGTGATGCAATTGGAAACTCATCTCCTCTCTCATCGCTAATTTAAAACAATCTCTTCATAACACATTTGCAATGAGTGATGAAAATATGATCATAAAGCCAAAGGTCACCACTCATCGCTATTACAAATTTAAGAATTCAGAAATCATTAGCGATAGACAATCCATTAAGAACCTCGCTCATTGCTATTTGCAATTAGAAGTTCAAGGAATAATTCATGATGAGTGATATCAAAGAGATATCACCTCATCACTCATTGCTTATTTGAAACATACATTTCAAAAGTGATCAGTGATGAGTGATAAAGACATAAGGCCGATTGAACTTAAGTGAAAACCTTTAGGCACATACTCATAAGTTGTTTTAATGGAGGGGACTTCCTAGGATGATACGATAGATAGAAAAAGACTTAAGAACCCCAACATCATTATAACAAAGGTTTATAGAGCTATGATGAGGGAACTAGTTTCTAGGTAACAAAAGTAGATGCAAAATACTAAATAGTGACCTGCAGTGGAAAATAGGGAGTCAAAAACAAAATAGAACATTCAAGTGATTTAAGAAAATGAATCTTGAAAAACTCCTAAATGCAACAAGGGTTTAAGATGGGACATGAGAATCAAGGCTCCATCGGTGGCTGTGATTGGGGAAGTATGCCTCTTGCAGGCATTGTGAGATCCCAAGAATCTTAGGTTGAAGTAGACCAAAATGTGGATTAAAACCAAAGGGCCCAAACCAGGGAACTACCCAGACAAGGTAGAAGGACCAAAATGAAAGAAAAAGCAAACAAACCCTTGCATAATATAAAAACAAAACACACATGGAGAATAACATACTCAAGAGAAATATGGCTTTAAGAACTGTCCATGTACTGGCAATTCAAAAATTTCACCTATTAGGCTCTGATGGAAATATGAATCTTCTCTATGAGTGCTGACTATCAAATAAGGGCTAGTCCATAATGCTTCAAATTTACCATACTTTCCCTTATCATGAGCGCTTGCATTCTAGGCTAACACCATGTTGTTTACTTCAAACTTCCTAGGAGAAGATCTTTGTCATATAAATGCTTAACCTGCAGTTGCACCTTCAAGTTTTTAACTTGAGCTTCCATCCTAGACTCATCCAATTGCACCACATTATTTATTTTGTGTTGCATATCATCATAGATTTCTTCATCGTACTCCTACAAAAACTTGTACATTTTGAGTAGGTTATTCTGTGGAAATATTTCCTCTGAACCATATACTAAGCCAAATGGTGAATAACCAGTAGCCTTTTTCACAGTCATTCTATCTACCTAGAGCGCTAGTTTTAATTTTGAATCCCAGGTCTTTTTGTTCTTCTCCATTTCTCTCTTGATTATATTCATCAAGCTCTTATTACTACACTCAGCTTGACCATTTCCTTGAGGATGGTAAGGTGAAGAATAAGAAACTTGTATGCCATGTTTTTCACAAAAGTCCTTGAATTCATTTGATCTAAAGAACATAGCATTATTTGAGATAATTCTTCGAGGAACTCCAAATTTGATAAGAATGTTATTCAACAGAAATTCAACTACCACTTTACTTGTTTCCTTCTTTGTAGGTATTGCTTCCACCCATTTTGTAAAATAGCCGGTGGCAACAAGAATCGATGAGTGACCTCCACTAGATTTTTTTAGTATTTCCCCAATGAAATCGATTCCCCATTGTTGGAAAGGGACTTCAACCATCATGGGTCTAAGCGGTAAATTTTTTGAGAACTTCAGTTTTCCTGAGAATAGTTGACAAGCATCACAAGTTTTAACAAACTTGTGAGAATCTTTAAAAATAGTGGGACGCCAAAATCCAACTGTCAAAATCTTGTGTGCAATAGCCTTTTCCATGTAATGACCACCACACACCCCATTATGCATTTCCTATAGAAGTTCCAATGCTTGTTTTCCATCTACACACTTTAGAAGTACTCCATCCAAGCTTTTCCACCATAGCTCATTGTCAATAATCATATACTTGATAGCATGCAATTTTAATGTTCTTTTTTCATTGTCAACCATATCAGTAGGACATTGCAAAGTTTGCAAATACTGGATAATTCTTCTATACCATCCGCATGTTTGCATATCACAAAGAGGTGCAACATCAATTATTTCACTCTAATTAACTTGATTGGCTTCCAAATTTTCCTCTAACATTAACTTGGCTAGGCCTTGTCCTCTTACTAACTTGGTAATCTGAACCTCAATGTTAAATTCTTGGATCCTGTTGATCCATCGATGCCTTTTGCTTGTTGTCTCATGCTGAGTAAAAATGTCCTTCATAGATGCACTTGGTACAAAAGCTATAACTGTAGCCCCTTGTAGGTAAGTTTTGAAATTCTGTATAGCCTTCACCAAAGGATATGTTTGTTTCTTAGTAGTGCCATACTTCAATTTTGCATCTTGTAAATATTTTGTAAAGAATGCAATTGGTTGTTCAAAACCTTGCTCTTTTTTCTGTAGTAAAACAAGATCGATAGTATGAGAAGAAGCAAAAGAAAAAAATTGCATTGGTTTAGAGAAGTTAGGAGACTTCAAAACTCGAGCTTCTTTAATATCTTGTTTTATCTTTTTGAAAGCTTGACTAGGCTCTTCACTCCAACGTATCTTTTCACCCTTCTTTGAAATTTTGGAAATAGGTCTTGTAATTTCTGCAAAGTTGGTTACAAATCTCCTCAAAAAATTTATCTACCCAAAAAATGACTAGATTCCCTAGACATTTTTTGGCTGGGGGATCTTGTCAATAGCTGCTACTCTTTCAGGGTCTATCCTTACTCCTTCCTTAGACACAATATTCCCTAGCAGTTTTCCCTCGGTGACCCCAAAGGTACATTTCTTTGGATTCAAAGATATTCCATATTCTAGTGACCTGATAAAATTTTTCTCTAAATGCATGAAATGATCCTCTTCTTTCTTAGAATAAGTGGTCAAGTCATCTTGATATACAACCATAAATAAATCAATAAAATATAAGAAATCTACATCCATAGCTCTCTGAAAAGTGGCACTAACATTTGTTAAACCAAAAGGAATCTTTACATATACATAGGTACCCCAAGAAGTAGTCAATGTAGTCTTGTATTGCTCAGAATCCTTGACGTTTACTTAATTATATCCTGAAAAACCATCCATCATTGACAAAAGCTCACAACCAGTTACCTTTTGTAACATGGCTTCCATGTTCGGTAATGGATAATTGTCCTTTAATGAGGATACATTAAATTTCCTAAAATCAACACATAGTCTTATGTCACCATTCTTTTTCCTCACTTGTACCAGATTAGATACCCATGAAGAATTTTTAATGGGTTTTATAATACCAACCTCCCTCAACTTTACCAACTTCTCTTGCATCTTGGTAGCTAAAGTAGGATTAATTGGTCTCTTCTTTTTCCTAAAAGGATTTGCATCATCCTTTAAAGGAATTTCATGTTGAAACAATTCCTCCTTGTAAGCTTTCAAGTCATCGTATAACCAAGCAAAGACATGTCTGTATTTTATAAGTAAGGCAACTAGCATTGCCTTTACATTTGGCTTCATCCTCTTTCCTATATAGAATTTCTTTGGGGCATTTTCAGTTCCCAAGTTTACTTCTTCTAGGTCCTCTGGGTGAGTAGCAGTTGTTTTGGCCTTACTGGTATCTTGACTATCAAAGACCCTTTCAAGAGCTACAAGGCCTTTGGGGATTTATTTGTTTTTAATTGGATGACCTATTTTCCAAACACTATTTCTTTTCCATTAGTACTCTCTATAAATCCATTAAAATCAATCTCCTAACCTTCATATTTATCAACACAATTTAGGAATCTAAGGATATCCTCATCATCATTAAAAATCTACCAGTTGTATGCATTGTCAAGGATAGAGGGTCTTGTTTGTATCTCGACCTTTGAAATTCCTATAAAAGTTATATCATCAGGTCTTAATGCAATATTAGCAAGTAAATCAACCACTCTATTATGTCCTCTCTCCATCCAGTAAATTCCAAAAGCATCAAATTGTTCAATGGAATCTCAAACAAAATTCCTGTATTGCCTCAATTTGTTATTTTTGAAAGCATACTTGGCTCTTACTTGGGATATTACAAGCTCAAAGTCACCAATTACCATTAGCTTTCTGATTCCATTTTTTTCAGCAAGTCTCAATCCCAATAACAAGTCTTCATGTTATGTTATGTTATTTGTATAGACAAAAGATATTGTAAAAGAGAACTTATAAGTATTTCTAGTAGGTGATACTAATAAAATCCCTACACCAGATCTTTCTTTGGATCTTGCACCATCAAAGTACATTTTCCATAGCCCTTTATCAGACATTCTTGAAACTTCATTTTCTATAGGTGTAGGAAATCTCTCAATCTCTCTTGGTGTTTCTTCTACCTTGAACTCACCAATGTCAGTATCTATGAAAATAATTGTGTCATCTTTAGGGACATGTTCCAACATGTGTGGTACCCTATATTCTCTCATTACCTAGAAATTCTTACCATCGATGGGAAATGTGGCATAAGACATGTCACATTGCATATCGCATCCCATAGATGCACTCCATTTTCATGATAATAACATTCCATAATTAGGTGGGATATCAACCACTACCACACTCATTTTAAACTCTTTGTTAGGGAAATCTTCCAATCTATATGGAAGCTCATTTATCACACCTACCACAGGGACCTCTCTGAAATCCATGGCATAACACTTTCCATGAGTGCTATCAACACTTAACCCTAATGCATCCATGATTTTACCTGGCATGATATTATTTGATGTGCCAGAGTCAATAATACAATTCTTTATGAAATTTCCCCCAACTACCAAGGTAAGAAAAAATGGATCTATCTTATCTAGACAAGTGTTCACATAATTTCCAAGGAAAATATGGGGAATCTTAGTAATTACTCCTTCAAATTCCTTACCTTTCTTGTCCTTTTCACTCAGTTTAAAAGGAGTGGGTTCCACTAAATCATTACTGGCTATAGCAACACCATTGATAAGGGTCATTGCCTTTTGTTTATGTTCCTCTATCCTCATCATTTCAAGAAAATGTACATATACTTTAACTTGGATAAGTAACTGAAACATATCAACACAAGTATACTTGGGAAATTCAGTTGAAGGCATACCTTGTTCATTGCTATTATCTTTCTATTAATTTCTAGTTTCTTCAACCTTGTGTTTAGCATCCTTCCTTATGGATTCAGGAATTTACTTTTGTGTCTTTGATTTTTCAGCAGAAAATTTGTGTCTAAGAGTAACTTTTGACTTGTCTACCCTCTTGGCCCAAATTTTATCTCCCTTTCCTTATTTAGTTTTGACTATTTCTACTTTTTCATTAGGTTCATGTTCCTTACCCTTAGCATTTTGTTCCTTGATGAACAAACCAGTAGGATTACCTTGTTCACCTCCAATAGTTCTATTCCTCAAATGATAGGAACTCTTAGCTTGAGTAGCTAAGACTGCTATATATTTTGCAATCTCTTCCGCAAAGGGTCTTCTTAATGAAACACCATCTTCAATTGCCTCCAAATTGTAAGCCTCAATATTTCCAATGCCATCTTCATCATAAAGAACTTGTTGATGATATGCATTATTAGTTTGCCTTTGATTGTTGACATCTACTTCATAAGAATCTTCATCAGAAGAGCATTCACTGCAAGCAATGCCAAAATCACCCATAATCATAAGTACATCCTACTCCTCTTCAGCTTGCTGATCACACTCCTTAGGTATGTCATCTTCTACTTCCACCATTTGTGCTACTGCACATTGCTGTGAGGAATGTGGCATTTGGAAAGTCATACACCAAGGAGTATCCTCAACAAAATTTCCTGAATTCTTTTGCAGAGGGTCTGGAGGAACTTTCTTTTGGGTATTTCTCTGATTATTTGAGACAGGCTTCCCATTATACCAATTGGTATTGTAAGGGTGGTCTTGCAATCTAGGGGATCATTCATTCCTTTTGTAGTTTTTTGGTTGGGCCTTCTCTTGCCTCACAATTTTATCATTGATAGTTTTCATGAAACTATCAAGCTTGTCCTCAATTGTTCCCCCTTTAGTGCCTGAACTCTTTTCTTCCTTTTTTGAAATTTTGAAAAGTTTTGGATCATCTCTTCTACCAACTTTACCAGTTACTTTGCTAATATTTTCAATACGTTCTGCTATCTTGAAAGCTTCTCTTAATGATTGAGGACACTTATCTAGCAAACATTAACTCATTTTTGCATCAAAAGTATTGCATTAATTTACCAAACACACATGATCATTTAAATGTAGATCAGGAGGCAACCTTTTTCTAGCCTTTTGGAACCTTGTATTATACTCAACAACATATTTATTAGATCCTTTAACAATATTGTTGAATTGATTCAACAAAAAACTTGAATTAGTCTTGTCACCATATTGTTCTCAAAAACCCTTTTGAATTCCTCCTAGGAGCCAATGCTCTAGCAAATAAACTCCTATACTATTCTCTCACATCCTCAACGAGAGATTGCATGAACAACTTCATCATGACATCTTCTACCTCCACCTCAAAGTCATCCATAGCATTAGCGAATGCTTTGAGATGGTCTTCACCACTTAGAGCATTATTTCTAGAGAATTTGAATAGAGAAAGTCTGAAATATTTAGGCAATGGGTTTGGGTAGCCAGGTATTCCAGTGAAACACAACTGCTGATATCTATCTACTTGGAGTGGCCTCCTAGTATGTCGATCCCTATGATCATCTCTGTGCTCATCACCTTGCTTGCTATCAGAGTGGCCACCATATTTTTCCTTTCCACTTTCACCATCACCTCCCCCTTTCTTACTTCCCTCATCATCTTAAAAATAAGAATTATCATTCTTGTTTTTTCCTCAACCACCACCTCCTTGATCTCCACCACCACTTCCACCAAGAGTATGTCCACTAGATTTCTTCTTTTGTAACTCACTATAAATATGTCCAAAGATTGAAGCCTCTGGAATAATGGTAGACATTTGAAGGAATGCAATATTCCTAGCCATTTCTACATTAGAAGCTATTATTTCAGCTTTTTTCAAATCTTCTCACAACTTTTCACTTTCCAACTGCAACCTTAATGTCTTAGGATTTGGAGGTGTATTAGATGGGGTTGGGTCAACTTTGGCCTTATTTGTGAGGATTTCAATAGATGAAGTATTGGTTTTATCATTGGTTTTGAATGTAGTTTTCTTGGGTTGGTCAATAGGTCTCTTCCCATAATCTACAAATGACATTTTCTTAGTACTGATAGGAGGATCTAAGGCTCTAGTGGTTGAGATAAAGGTTGTATAAGTGTCAGTAGTTGAAGCTCCCATTGAGACTACTGCTCCAGGGGTATAATTAGTCATCTTAGAGGTGAATTTAGAAAGGTTTTCTTCAAAAAATTTATGCCTCATGGCCTCTTCTCTCATTTTCTCCAATTTTTTTCTTCTAGCATCTCTCTCAAGTTGCTTAGCTCTAATCCTATCTTCCCTCTCTTTCAATTCTTTCATTCTATTTTCTTCTTGCTCTTGGAATCTTAACTCCTCTACTTCAATGGCTTTCATGTCATTATCTATATCCTCCTCATTTTCTAGAATATCCCCATGCTCACTTGGGGAAGGAGTGAAATAAGGCTAGTCAACAGGGTCCTCTTCTAGAGAAAAGTGGACTAGCTCATCAAGGGATTTACCTCGTGGCTTAAAATTATTTCCATTGAAAATGGAACCAATTCCATGGGCTGAAGACTCAGAGAACTTCCTATTCTTTTTCCAAAACTCCCACGTATCTTCCTCTCTTGAGATATTTAACTCACTATCAAAGACTTGTTCAAAAGGAAAGCTTCCTTGTTCTACATTAGATTCTTGAAATTTATGTCATTCTTCATGGAAACTAGCACTACTTATATCGACGTGAAAAGTAGGAGATATATCAGGATGGGAATCAACAGACTTACTTGATTCGTAACGCTTCCTAACCCATTTAGGTTGCTTTTCCTTTGTAGGTTCAAATTCTGCCTTCTGCTCATGATGCTTCTTTGCATAACTTCTAGTCTTCCTCATAATGTCAAGTACTACAAAATATTTATTGTTGTTTTCTTTTTGAGAGCTAATCTTCACACTGGTACTAGAGAACTCAAAGTCACCACCTAGAACACTGGGAAACAAAAAGTGATCACACTTTGATTTT
>VDFB02327512.1:0-47546 GCA_007258455.2 Sequoia sempervirens
TTTCATCTCAGTGGGAGGGGGAATCCTTCTGTATTCCTATAAAAGGGTTGTACTGTGCATTTCTCTAATCTGCATGCAAACATAAGACAGATCATCAAGAAATATGTTCTTCAATCCCACAGAGTGCAATTGTATGCCTGTGTTTTCTTCTATTTTCACATGCCAGCTACAAAGGTTTTTGTATATTGGGTGTCTGAGGAGAGAATTCAATTTCCTGATTGCCCTAGTATTTCTCTTGAACATACTTCAAATTATGCCAGGGAGGAAATGAGACAGAAAGACACGCATATAATAGACTAGTTGGGGCGGGGGCGTTAGGCTATTGATTTCAAAAGCTCTACTTACAAGAACCTGGGGACCTACAAATGGGAGGATGACTTCCTGTAAGAAAAGAAATTGAAGATAGTAGTTCTTTATCAGTATGATCATCTGTCTAAGCTAATCGAGTAAAGTTTTGTGTTT
This sequence comes from Sequoia sempervirens, assembly GCA_007258455.2. Classification (NCBI taxonomy): domain Eukaryota; kingdom Viridiplantae; phylum Streptophyta; class Pinopsida; order Cupressales; family Cupressaceae; genus Sequoia; species Sequoia sempervirens. The sequence continues at coordinate 463 of VDFB02327512.1, forward strand.
TGCCTATGCAGATGCCACAAGAGGAAAATTAAGGTGAAAGAGAGAGCAAGAGCAACCTCACCCCTGCCCTGAAATTCCTATCACAAATAAGAGACTAGCCCATGGGAGCTACAGAGGATGATAAGAATGATAATATCCACCGAAGATGGAGAGAAAGATCTAAATGATAATATCCAATGCATGAAAATTTGGCTCTCACCTCCACTGCCTCATCCATCATGACACTGCAACGATTGGGTTGAAGGATTGTGTCCAAGTTGACAGGGAGCTAGATAGTGATGTGTACTACAGAACAACTAACCAGTCAATTGATAAAAGCTCTGGTGACTCATTATGGGCATAGAAATGCATATAATCTAGTGCATGACCTTTTTAAAACAACTATGATAGTGGTGGCAGAAACCTCTTATGAGTGCTAGAAATCTAGCGGCACGAGATGCAAATTGCAAGAACTGTGGAAAAAACTATGGGTCAAGGAATGCAATGTCAGACTTGATCACCTGCAGAAGTGTGTTGCCACAAATTGCTATCCCCCAGCCCCAAGGCACTAGTATATGAAGTGTTGGACTCTGATTGTGAGGAAGAGTAAGTTATTGGCCCAGTACAGACAATAATCTTAGACTAGATCTGGTGAAAAGCAGTGCAGCTATATTATATATCAATGTAGTCACCAAAAAACTTAAAATTGTGGGTAAGGGGACAGGGACAAGTACAGGCACATGGACGTGATCTTATTTGTTCACTGGAGCTATGAAAGAGGCATAGGAAATTGCCTGACCGGTGTGTAATATGATAGGAATCTGTATTATGTTTCCAGAACATGGCTGAGGTAATAGCTGCGGCAGAATATTGTCAACACACCATGTGAGAGTCATGCAGTCTAATTGTTGATGTACCGTATGCAATACGGCGTTGCTGGTACAACAGCAACACTAGTTGTCTTAATGGAAATTATTCTGTAAACAAGCAATAGGTGCCTAGGGCTGTCTTGTTTTATATCTTGCAAAATGCCACATGGAAGTTGGCCCTAACAATCCTGATAGCGATTTTCCTTTCCCTTATAGCTCAGAGGCCTGTGTTGTTTGTGAATACTGAATTGGAACTACCTGGGACAGCAAGACCACAACAAGACCATCTGAACCAAGAAAGATGGAACATAGGCAAAGGCAGGAGCAGTTACATATAAATGAAAGCGTAGTTCATCTACCTAAGTACAGATATTATTTTGTGCCTAAGTTTTGGATTGCAAAATGGAAAACTTATTCAAGAACCATGTGAACAAATCATCTTATTTCTCTGCAGGTAAATGCATTTAATCAGTAAGTAATTCACTAGAATGAGATGCAATTGGAATCAGTCGTTAGTTGTGTATGTGTGTGTTTGATTTATGTTTTATTGTGTTTTGGTTTTCTTTGTATTTTTTATGTTTTTATTATGATCATAGTTTGATAGCTGGGTATGGCCTAGTTGCCTGGTTAGGTATAACCAAGTAACCACTACATACCTGGGATTCACCTAGAGCAGTACAGGTACAGGGGCCTCCAAAGCAGTAGCATTCTGCAGTTGCAGAAAGTGATCTCCTAGCATTTTGGTTATTTCTACTGTTTGTGTTCCCTTTCTTTTCACAATTAGAAAACCATTAATGAAAAAAAAGGTATATATATTATAAATGGAGCCTGTGAAATAAAGTTGCACTTACTACCACATTAGATATATATTAGGGCGGAATTCATACAGAACATGAAGGGGGTTGCATCTGTAATATCTTTAGTTACACAGTACACTCATAACCCCTTGCATACAAGTGACCTGTGACAACACATAGGGGTAGATTTACGTCAATGTATTACATTAAATTCAACCTATACCTCCAGATCTCCCTAAGGCCACTACAAGGCTTGAAAGAAACCCTCGGAATGAAACCTGAGCTTATAATGCAAAACTGATACTTCCGTAACTGTTGTCCCATATGTTTTGGGCTCTAAAATCGTTTTCAATGGAAGTTTCCTATGTTATTTTCAAATGTGCCCAACCACCTTTGATTAATACATCACTATTTACACTTAATATAGATATTTGATTACCTTACCACTTGTAAAAAGCTTTATAAGAAAACTTCGGGAAATTTTTGAAATATAAGGATTCTTCGCAGCGCCCTATGGTGATCTTGATCTAGTGGTAAAGTAGAGCAATTTCCATGATAATGACCAAGGTTAAAGGCCTGCTGGACATGCTCCCCATGTTAATCTGGTATTATAAAGCAGGCCTAGCGTATGAGGCCAATTGCAAATAAAAGGTGAGTTTTGACAAAAGAGAAATCCCTCCATCATTGCATCGAAGCCAAAAGATGCTCAAAGCGTAATGTTGCACTCCCAAATTTATGTGATGCCGAGGGGGTGTTCGAATTTCACTATTAAAAAAAGAGATCCTCCACCAGGTCCAAATCCCCTTTGGAATCCCTTAAGTTTAGGGTGTTATCAATCATTAGCGTTTTGTTGCCCAGAGAGTGTAACCATTTACCTATAAGGAATAAGATTCTTCTAATTAGATTAGGGCATCACCAATCGTAAGCATTTGGAGAGAAAATATAGTTACAAGACTTTGTAGGGGTGTCAACGAGTATGCAATAGATTTGATCTCCAACTTAATTAATTTACATGGCTACTTTAAATTTATACAGAACTTTTCCACCAAGCTATAGTCTAGTGGTTGAGACAATGCTTGGCATGCATAAGAGCCAGATCCAAATCCCAGCGGGCTCAAGCCCCTTATTTGAATTGAGAAATTTGATCCCACGAAATTAAAAATAAACGAAGCCATTAAAACCCTATCAGACGAAAAGGACTTATTAAACCCCTATTTGCAAACAAGGGTTTGTACAAATAGATACTGTGGATTTTCCTGGTGATCCTTGAAATCCCGGTAAGAGCTTGAAAATGGATTTTATAAAAGGTTTGAAATAAAAGTTTAAATGAAATTAAATGGATTTAGACTGCTAACCTGGCGAACAACTTCTAGTGGGGATTTGACATTTCCAACTCCATTCTTTAAGAGCTGCAGCAGAAGCAACCGCATTTTTGATACAGCCTCTGCCCTTAATCAATGCAGATGAAGACTAAAACAATGGCAACACAGGCTTCAAAAGCCTTGTCTTGCAATCGCTATTATATATAAATGGGCGTCACGTAAACCCTTTTCTTTACACACAAAAATGATATGACTTTTGTGTCTCTCTATTAAACTTTTGGCACTCTTTTGGAAAAATATATTTGTAAAGAAAATGGACTTCTCTTAAGTCTTAGGTTAAACAAATAAGATGCGGATACTTGTAAGACTATCATACCTATATTAATTAATAATATATGTGAAACATGTCGAGAGTTATCGAGATGTCTATTGACTTGAGAAAAAATGTTTACATTTTCATGAATATGAATTTGAAAAGCAAATCATTTGATTTCATTATTGTTTTTCTCATTGTTTATTTCAATTCCCATATATAAGGGTACACATTCAAATTTGAAATCATACCAACTTGTATATAACAACAATCAACAAAGAACGATAAATTTAAAAGCAGAAATTTTCATCAATCATTAGATTTAGTATTGACAACATCAAAGAACAATATCACGACAAAATGGCATTAACTAACTTAGATATATCCACTGGTTTTTTTTTAAATGTTGAATACATTGTTAACATTATATACATTCAAACATTTGAATGTCATGAAACCTATAGCTTTGCAATTGAATCTAATAAAGCTTTGCTCTCAAATGAATAATCAAACTTTGTTGTTTTTATGACTGTGCATTTAATCCTTTGTTCATCATGATAAGTCTCTCTTTTCACTTGAAGTTTAAATATGTATCTGTTGAAAGGACCTTTTGTATAATGTGTGAAAACTTAACATTATCTTGTTCTTCATGCTTCAAAATGTTCAATTCTTTTGCTGTAACACCAATAATTTCTTTTGTCGCTTCTTCAAAAGCAGTAATCCAAGTGAATGAAGTCTGGTCTTGCACTTTACATTGAAGTATATATTTATAATCACATTCAGGGAAAGTTTTATCACATCTTCCGCAATACCACTGACCATTTTCATTAGTGTTTACCTTCTTTTTGCAGTGCCTATCTCCAATTTTCAAGGGGAAAATTGTATAACAAAAATTGTCTACCTTAATGAAAGATAAGGTAGCTTTTATCACTATCCAATAAGGTTTACCAGAGTTGCCAAGGTCCTGATCCAATATTTGTGAGATACTTTTTAACATTTTTTCTTCTATTGCAGATGAGATTTCCTTTGTAATAGAATGAGAATGGAGATTCTTCCCTTCTATATCAAACCACAATCTCAATTGGTGTGAGTCAGGAAGATCTGGATTTATAAGGAGTTGGGTTGTAGTAATTGTTCCCACAGATTTCCCACCAAAATCACTAATTTGTGCAGCCTTTATAGCAAGAATGGGGGAAGTTCCTACATTGCACATTTCTTGGAGTTGTTGACCTTCCTTATTGCATAAATCACCCCACATTGTTAATTCCACCATACAACCTGACATGTCTTTTAGTTGAAGGGTTCTTTTTTGAGTTTGTGTGGCATTCTTTCTGAATATTGTGTTTGGTGTGTCGATTGAGAGAACAACACCAATAACATCAACCAAAGAATTGCTTTTCATGTTCTCAATTTCTCTTATCGATGTAAAATGGAATTGTTGTTTTGGTATACAGCTATCCTCCTCCAAACACAACTCAAAAATTGAATTTGTTTCTAATAATATTTCCCATTCATTTTTTAATTGGTTGAAATTCTTTTGTGTAGGTTTGAGTCTCCCTTTTGAGATGATAAACACTTTTCTAGTTTCTATGCATTCATAAAACTTTTCTACAACTACATTAAAACATGTTACTCTTATTTCACCACCATCTGAATCAACCAAGCCAAAAGTAAACTCTTGTCCATCTCCTTTTGCATTGTTAAAATGACGAAGTTCACCCTTTCTAGTGACTCTTGCCTTTATTGACCATCTATTTTGGTACGGATTGAGTGTTGCAATAGGAATGGTTCTTGTATGAGGTTCATTTTTTCCAGCAATTGGGTGATTATATGGATTGTTGGTAGGATCCATGCCTACATCATCATCATATAAGAAAAATAGTATTCAATAGATTTCAAACATAGCAAAAAAAATGGAAGAGTAACTAGAAACATTGATAATTTGTTGAATTTTTCATATAGTAGAAGAATTGAATGTAGCATAAAACTAAATATCATACACATATATTACATTTTGGAATTTGAGACTCATGGAATCAACATTGAAGAACATATGTATGTTACATCAAGTGTCTTCTAATATTTTCAATTTGTTTTCCTCAGCCTTTCTCTTGGAAAGTTGTCTACCATTTTTCATTTTTTCATAACGGTCATATGTGAAGGGTGGCATAATTCTTAATCATTCAATACATTTTACACATGATATAGCTACAAATGTCAATCCCATTCTTTCTCTTGGTCCTATATCAATAGTAGCTTTTGATAGAGTCAAACCCTGTGATTTGTGAATTGTCAATGCCCAATCTTAACGGAATTTGGATTGTCCTACCCTTTGCATTGTTGTACTTGGAATTTTCTTTGGGTTACGATCGTCAAATGGTATTCCTGAATAGCTATCAAATGCAACTATGACATATGTTGGTGGTTTTGGTGGACCGGTTCTAGGTTTGCATATATCCTAAAGCTCCATTGACAAGGCTTGCTTGTATCAGTAGATTTGAGGTTAACATAACCCTGGCATCTTTACATATCAATAATTCTAGATCCAGATCATCATTTGAGCATTCTTCTCCTGCATTGCTACTTCCTAATTTTATTGCAACACTATGTGCAACAGGATGCTTCAATGAGTATAACATTTTCTTGTTATGGTTATTAACATTTTCATTTGTGGAGAATAAATGCACACCACTGTCAAACGCCTGATTGCTTGCTGCAACTAATGTAATAGTGGCTCTTGTCATAAGCAAATTCCAATCATCAATTGTGGGGTTTGCATCTCTCAAATTTGTCAAAAGTTGATGAAATATTTGTTGATGGATGTTTTTTCCATCTTGTCTAAATATTTTATCCAAAGTAACCACAGTTTTGAATTCTTCCCATAGCAACTTAGCTCATGTGTTGTTGTCATATGTTGGTCTATCATTAACAAGAGGTAACTGGCCCAAATCTCCAACAAAAATGATAGATATGCCTGAAAGAAAATTGATAACAATTATTGTGAATACTATAGAACGTTATAGTTATACAATTGTCATTTACATGAATTTTTTGTATTTCCATATAAAATAATTAATTTGGTTAATCAAATAGATATCTACCTCCAAAGTTACGATTTGCATTTTGTGGGAATGCTTTTCGGAGCTGAGAATCAATGTTTTCTAGCAAGTTTTGACCAATGAAGCTCATTTCATCAATTAGAATGTACTTGATGTTTGCTATTTCTTCTTGAAAACTTGTGAGCCTTGCTCCTTCCAATTGATAAAAATATTTGATTGGGATTCGAAGTTTTGAATGAACTGTGGATGCTCTTATGTTGAATGTTGCAACTCCAGTTGGTGCTAGTAATAGAAGAGAAGGACCAGGATATGTTGCATTTTTAAGAGCTTGACTAATAGCACCAATTAGATATGACTTTCTTGTCCCTATTGTTCCTTGAATTTTCATCAACAAGGGCGATGCATTTTGATTATGATGGTAGTGTGTCTGGATTATGTTGATTGCATTTTTTTTGTTTGTCACTAAGGGTTGTGTAGTTCATAGGTTGTGGTATTTCGTCATGTATGAGACATCCATGTTCTCTCATTCTACTGATGAAGTTCATTGCTTGATTCGTATACATTTCACCATGATATTCATTACACCAATCTGCTTGTCTATCAAAATCTCTCCTTCCCAACATATCTATTTCAGAAACTTGTATATTTTGACCATGATATAGTCTAGATAGTATTTCCCATTCGTGCTTAGTAGTATTTCTTTGAAGAGCTTCATTGTCTTCAATTTCAGCATCACTAATGTTTTCACCATGTTCTTCAATTACAATTCGTTCCACATGCCAAGGGTTATAATGGAATGACTCCCAGTTTTGTCTTATTGAATCATCACCATGACCAATATCTCTATCCACATCATGAAAAGGTTTGTACAACAATAATTCTAAATAACAAAAATCAATCCATTTATTTGACTCACGTGGAGAAATGGATAAAAACTTCAGACATACTCTAACAATAGTTGCTTTTTGTCTTGGCTCCCATTTGTTATCTCTCCTTCTTTTAGGATTATATATCCATGATCTGGCTACATCAATTAGTGTAACACCTTCCATAGACAAAGGCCTTATTTTATATCCTTGGATGAAAGATGTTGTTTGTTCTTCATTATTTTCTTCATCATTTACACTTACGGGTTTGAACACCTCATGTGACAATTTAGATTGATAAGCCTCCTACTGCTCTCTACCAATGGAAGTTCAAGTAGCATGTGGCACATCTCTTGAGCTCCAATGTCTCCTTCTATGACAGTCTCAGTCAAAAGTCTTCTATATGCTTTTGCAGCCAAATCATCTGGATTTTCCATGTTTGCAAGTCGCATTAACATCTGTTGGTATGTTTCTAAACTTTTTTTGCTTTTGCTACATAATTTGCAATATATTTGATTACAACATGTTTGGAAAGAACAGGTTGCCAATCTATATTTTCTCTCCACAATTGCAATATGTAACGATTGTGTGAGTTTACTCTGTCATCATTCCTCGCTGGCTCAAAAAAAAAATTACATGTTTTTGTGTCTTCATATAATTTGGGTCCCTCCAAATTCAATGGCCAAGGAGCATTATACCTATTATGAATATGAATAAGTAATGTATATTCGTAGTTTAGAATCATATTACATTTGTTTTGAATATAAATATTCTAACTTATGAAAATTGTTACATGCAAACCATTGTTCCTCCTTTTTTTTTTGTAGGCATGCACCCTCCCTACAGACTGTGTGTCTCTCTACAGAATTTAGTAGCTCTTCATAGTCATGATCAACATTGATCTCTGCAAGTTGTCTTGTATTTTTCAAACATGGATGTTGAGGAAAATTTTGGAATGCCTACAATTGGATATACAAATAAATTGATTAGTTATGCGGTAAACTACAAATTGTTTACAACATATATGATATACGTATGTTGTACTATTTTGAACATGTCTGGATGTTTTGTTGATGTGGATCTTGTCTAAGATTCCATGCTTGAACAATAGAATGGAAATATCTTTCTGCACTTTTTTGTTGCTCTTGATTTGACCAATCCAAGTTGTCCATATTCGATGCTCCATGTATCCAAATGAATCCATGCACATGTGGTGAGCCCCTGTGTTGCCACTCATATCTAGACCAAAAATCATGAATTTTCATTCCTTTTTCTAGTATTTATGTTATGAACATTGAATGTCTTAAATGCATGTACTATGTGACTATATGAGGATAGTCAATAACATTTTGTTTTCACCATATTTGAGCCTCTCGTGGAGTATTTAGCGATGTTCCTGGCATTAGTGCATGCAAATCAGGCCAATACAAATCTAAAAGTTGTATTGCTTCTGGTTTTGATTGTGTCAAATTTTTTTAGCATCAACGTTTCGGATCACACTCTGTGATCCATCATCGGGATGAAAGAGAGCAAGAGGAGAAAAGTGAATAATTGCAGACTTAGACTAGATAAAAAGGAGAGAAGGAGAAGGGGAGGGTGCACATAGATCGAGGGACAAAATAAAATAAAGTAAACACTAAAAAATAGTTAAAAAGAAAGAAAAGAGAATAAAAACTTAAAGAACAGATTGAATAGAACCAAAACATAAAAAAAGTTTCAAAAAATAAAAAAACTAAGAGAAACTCAATAAACAAGAGAAAAGGTCAAAATAGAAATAAAGAAAGAACCAGACAAATGAGTCAAATTAAATTGAAAAGGCCCAAGATGAAACAAAATAATGAAAAACAACAAAGAAATAAAGAAGATAAATAAAATGTAAACAAAGAGATAAAGATATATATATATATATATATATATATATATAAGATCAACAAAGACAAAAAGAAAAACAAGAGAAAAATGGACACCTTCAATAAATATATATATGTGTGTGTGTGTGTGTGTGTTTGTGTGAAGGACATCAACAAAGATGGGAAAACAAGAAAAAATGGGAAAAATAAACCTAAATATGAAGAAATAAATAAAGAGATAATTAAAGAAATGAGAAAAAAAAATGATAACTAAATACAAAGACAATGATAAAGACAAAGAATAACAAAAGAGCACAAAGAAGAAACCACACAAAGAAAATATAAATAAGAAAGCAAACCTATATATAAAAAATATATAAACAAAAAATAATAAACAAAAATAAGAAGGCATATATATATGCTTTCTTATTTTTGGTTTATTTTTTATTTTTGATTATATATATATAGATATAAATGTAAACAAAAAATATAAACAAAAATAAGAAAGCATATATATATGCTTTCTTTTTTATATATAATATAAACATAAATTAAACAAAAATAGGAAGCATATATATATATATATATATATATATATATATATATATATATATATATATATATATATATATATATATATATATACTTTCATATTTTTGTTTATATTTATATATGCTATCTTATTGTAATTTCATCCTGATGATGGATCACAGAGTGTGATCCGAAACGTTGATGCTAAAAAAATTTGACACAATCAAAACCAGAAGCAATATAGCTTTACGATATGGATTGTGGAAACTTGATATCTTTAATCAATACAAATTTGTTGCACTCAAAGTGAAGAATATTGTAGGAGAGCCTATTTGATGAAGCATGTCAATCAATTATGCACGACATTGTGTCCAGTATGACCGTGTACCCCTCAATGTTGTTCCAAATCGCATTAACCTATTAGTTAGATGGGATTGTGGCATGTTTTGCATATGCTGACGCAACTCGTTGATGGTGATTGGCATGGATTGAAAGCTTCTTTTGGCAAATACAGCTGAAGAATTTTGTGCACGGTGTCTCATTATCATGTTCATCATAAAATATCAAAATCTTGGATGCCGACCAAAACGATGGTCCCTAGAACACAATAATTGCTTAACAAATTCATGCAGATGCACTCTCCTTATTCATGATTTTAACCAATCACATTTACCATCGGGGAACAATGTTGGGAATGCCATATCAATTAATCCTAGACTGACAATTCATTGATAGGAGATGAACCAATTTTTGGCCAATCAATCAATGTTGTTGAATTTGCATTAGGGTTATTAACCCATGCCTGAATCAATTCCATTTCTCTTTGAGCATTAGGTGGCATAGAAGCCATTGATATATTGTGCTCAATTATATTTCCTTGATCCATTTCCATGATTGGACCCACAAATACAATTTCATTTGAATCATAATCAAATTCCATATGCACTGTTTGTAATTTGTTGAATATATTTTCATCAAAATTTCCTATGAGATCATTTAGAGCATTTTCATTGATTTTGACATCTGAATAAAACTTTTCATGCTCTACTTGGTATTTTAATGCCTTATACACATGATCCCTATTGACTATGAAGTTATAATTTGTACCACGTTGATCCCTTCTTTTAACAATGATGATTGGAAACTCTCTTATTGAATGTGGCAAAACATTTGAAACATATTCCAAATTTTGTGGAAAACTTATTGTTTGTCCTTTGTATTTATATTGACCACTGACTGCATGGGTAACTTGTAATATTGGGCTAACGCATTCAATCAACATTACTTCTACTTGAGTCAATTTCGCAAGCTCTTCTGGTTGTGGCCCAAGATCCATATTATTTAAAGCTGAAAATCTATGTTTCCCTTTCTCTTGATGACATCTATTACAAACAACACCTTCAGAGGTGTGAAATACTTTCATTCCTAGGTAGCATTCTTGATAGATATAACACATGTTTGGTGTTTTCAAGTTATCTAATTGATGTCGAAATTGTATTTGAAATTTTTTGAAATCATTGTGAAGCATTCCATTTGGGTTTTGTATGTTTCCTTGTACACCTACATTTATCTCATATTGTATTGTGACTTCTTCCCTTTGTCTAACATAGCTTTCTCTTTTAACTTCATTGTGTATTTTTCTCTATTCTTCCCTTTCAACATCTATCATTTGTTTTTGTCGTTGTCTTCTATATTCTCTTTGATATTCTCTGTGATATTCTCTTTGATATTGTTTTCTTTGCTCCTCTGATTCAAAATTCAATCTCGCTCGCACCATATCTAGAAAATAATTGAAGTTGGATTTGTAAAATTGATGTTTTTCAATTTGGTAAATCTACTTTTCTTTTAAATGAATTTCATTTAATAATACAAATTTACACGACTATTACATAAGAAGTATAGTTGAAGCATAATTAGACGAAGAAATTTCATCACAAAGAAGAAAAATTAAACCTTTATTGTGTTTTGGATATTGGTCCTTGAATAAATGCACTCATTATTGTCATCTTGTGACTCTTTATATATCAAGTAGGGCATGTACATCCAAAATATATGAACAATATTTTGCAAAAGTAGACATCAAATTCTATATGAAAATATTGTTTATAAGACTAAGTCAATCATGGTTGCCACCTACATACAACACGTATGAACAATTTTTTTACAAAATAGACATGAAAGTCTACATCAAAATGTTGTTCATAAGAGTGAATTAACCATGGAACAACCCTCTATATGCTTCACATGTGTCTACCCTAATTATCATACAAGTACAAAATAATTTTTTCAATAGCGCTTTTTGCAACTCTTGGTTCCTCGTATTGCTTGGCATAATAAAGTTCTCTTAAAAAACTAGAGAATCCTGCAACTTTCTTGCATGTTGTATGTAATTTGTGGGAAATTTCTTCCATATCATCAATCTCTTGTCGTTATACTCCACATGCAAGCAGTACAACATCATGGATTTCTCCAATGTTTTGTTTTGAATGGGCTTCAATTGATGTGTACAACTTGTCTATCAAACTTGGCACATGTGTGTTTGAATTTTTTGACTTCTCATGGGCTTCTAGCTATTGGACTAATGGTTCATTGGAAGGAGATTCATTGTGGGTAGCCATTATCTAAACAATAAATGAAACTCCTAAATAAGTAACAGGTTATAAAGATATGTATGATTCTAAGTTGGAGATTTTTTTTGTATGATTTTCAATGGAAATTTCAAAGCTTACAAGACTACAAGGAGAAGTGTAAGCAAGTTGTTGGTATCAAAATTCTTTTAATTTAGGATATTGGTGAGTTATAGATAGAGATGGTAGCAGTGGTACTAATGTTCAAAAAGCTTCATAAGATAATTAATAGTCATAGAATTTTTGAACAGAATTGCAATGTCAAAACTTTTGCTAGCAATATTTAATAAATAGTCAACTTTAGTGTCACAAGAGTACATGACTATTTTGTAAAAAAATTGTTCATAAGAGTGACCCGACCATCGAACAACCCTCTATATGACCATAAACACAGAAGCATTCATTCCAACAACATTTGAATAATGTTTTATTTATTTGCCACATCAAGGCATACATTACATATATAAATTAGGTTTCACTTATTCAAGGTGTCAGAGGAGTATAATCCTCAGACTCATCAAAACTTATCACAATTATTTTAGGGGGAGGTTGCACCTGCAAGTGCTCCTCATTATTCTTTTGTTTCTTAGGAGGATTATTACAACTATTTTCACTTGGTACACGATGGTTAGAGGGTAAATTCTTGTCCAAATCTGCTTGGACACTAGTTGATGCTTTCTCCAACCATTTAATTTCTACCCTAACATCCCGAATTCTCTCCATTGCATGAGCGAAGGTCTCATCCTCCTTGAGCCAGCCTTCGCCTTCTACGTTTGTTCCTTTTATGGTTTTAGTCAATGTAGCTCGCTCCTTTTTGTATTGTAAGTAATGAGTGTTTCCAGCTATGGACTTACGTGTGGTCTGCTTAATGCACACCATGTCTGGCACAAAAAGGTTCACATTAGTTTCACAAGCACAATTTTATATCTGCATAGTGGACTCATAGGGCTTAGCATGTAGCCTGGGACCTGTGGGTTATATACCACATGTGACAACCACATTATATAATGTGGTTGTCACATGCAGTTATCTTATAGCGAGACTTCATAGCTTCTTGTCAATAGACTATGAGGAAGACCAAAGAGAAAGATGAAAACAACTGAAGAAACCAAGTAGGCATATAAAAATTAAATTTGTCAAATTGCACATTTACAAGGAAAAACAATAAACCAAAAAATTTGCTAATTGATTTATTGTCTAATGTCAAGGGGTGTCTTAATGGTTCAATGAAAATTAAAATTCTAACCCTAATTTAACCCTAACCCTAACACCAACCTTCAACCTAATATTGACCCCAAGATTCATCTAAGAACCCTAATTGAACCCTAATTCTAATTGAATCATAACCCTAATTGACTTTTAATCTTAGTCTTATCTAACCCTAATTCTAATTCTAACCCTAGCCTTAATTCTAACTCTATTCATGATTATAATTTTAATACTAACCTTAATTCTAATGACAAGCCTAATTCTAACTGTAATACTAATTGAACCCTAACCCTAACCCTTTATTAGAACCCAACCCTTATTGAACCCTTACCATATCCTAAAATTAATCCTATCCCTAATCCTAATTGTGTCTAACCCTAATTGAAACCTAACCCTAACTCTAGTTGTGTCCTAACCCTAACCCCAACCCTAATCCTAACCTTTACCCAAAGCTTTATCCTATAACCCTAACCTTAACCCTAATCTTAACCTATCCTAATTGAACCCTAACCCTAATTGTAACCTTGATCTAACCCCATGCTAACTCTTACTCCAAACTTTATCTTAGAATTCTAATTAAACCCTAATCCTAACTAAGCCATAACCATAATCATAACCCAATTATAATCATAATCCTAACTAAGTCATAATCATAATAGTGAATAATAATGTTATATATATTTTTTTCATATGATAAACTTATGTGTAAATGTAATTCTTAATCACACTATTTTTTTTCAAGATAGATATGCTAGTTCTAAATATATTAATTTAAAAAATTATTTTATGTGTAATAATAAATTTATTATATTTTTTTGTATTTAATTTTATAATTTTAAATTGATTTTAGATGTGCATTTATTATAAAAAAATTATCTATTTAAGTTGCTATATTTTATTCATAACCCTAATTGACTTTTAATCTTAGCCTTAAATCTAACCCTAATTCTAATTCTAACCTAGCCTTAATTCGAACTCTATTTGTGATTATAATTTTAATACTAACTTTAATTCTAATGACGAGCCTAATTATAATTTATCTATTTATCTTAGAACCCTAATTGAACTCTAATTCTAATTGAATCATAACCCTAATTGAATTTTAATTTTAGCCTTAAATCTAACCCTAATTCTAATTCTAACTCTATTCATGATTATAATTTTAATACTAACCTTAATTCTAATGACGAGCCTTATTCTAACTGTAATACTAATTGAACACTAACCCTAACCCTTATTAGAACCCAACCCTTATTGAACCCTTACCATATCCTAAAATTAATCCTATCCCTAATCCTAATTGTACCTAACCCTAATTGAAACCTAACCCTAACTCTAGTTGTGTCCTAACTCTAACCCCAAACCTAATCCTAACCTTTACCCAAAGCTTACTCTGATAACCCTAACCTTAACCCTAATCTTAACCTATCCTTAACCTTAATTGAATTCTAATCATAATTGAACCCTAACCATAATTGTAACATTGATCTAACCCCATGCTAACTCTTACTCCAAGCTTTATCTTAGAATTCTAATTGAACCCTAATCCTAACTAGGCGATAACCATAATCATAACCCAATTATAATCATAATCCTAACTAAGTCATAATCATAATCATAATAGTAAATAATAATGTTATATAAATTTTTTCATATAATAAACTTATGTGTAAATGTAATTCTTAATCACATTAATTTTTTTAAAGATAGATATGCTAGTTCTAAATATATTAATTTAAAAAATATTTTATGTGTAATAATAAATTTATTATATTTTTTTGTATTTAATTTTATAATTTTAAATTGATTTTAGATGTGCATTTATTATAAAAAAAATATCTATTTCAGTTGCTATATTTTTGTACAATAAAACCTTTAGTAAAGACTTAAAATTACACATTTAAATAATATATATAGAAATGTCGAGAGATATCCTAACCCTATTTGTATTTGAAGCTCAAACCAAACCATGATTCCATGTTTACATTCCCTAATTGAATTATAACTCTAACCTTTATTGTTACCATAATTAAATGTTGACCTTAATTAAATTATAACCTTAATTGAATCATAACACTAATTGAACTCTAACTTAACTCTAACCCTAATTGAACTCTAACCTTTATCTCAATAGTAACCATAATTGAGCCCTAACCCTCATTAAATTATAACCCTAATTGAACCTCAAGCCCTAATCTTAATAGTGAACTTTACCCTAACCCTAACCTAATTGAAATCTAACCCTAACCCAATTAAAATCTAACCCTAACCCTGAAACCTGATTGAATTTTAACCCTAATTGAACCCTAAACTTAATTGAACACTAACTTTAACCCTAACACCCATATACAAATAAATAATTTTTCTTCAAATAATTAATTTAGAGGATTGAATATAATTTCATGAAGACATAATGTTTCTTGACATAATTAGTTTAGATGATTGAATATAATTGCATTAAGACAAAATGTTTCTTGGCATAATTAGTTTGGAGGATTGAATATAATTGCATTATCCAAGACAAAGTAGAATTTCAAAATAAGCACTAAACTAAAAAAAATGGAAAAGGTATACACAATTGTTGAAGATACATGTAATTTTTTGATATGGATTTGGGCATAAATACTTGTACTTAGAGCCTCACTGAAATGCCAACCAAAAGAGTGTTGAATATGCTTTCTATAGAGCTCTACAAATAGATAGATTGGTTGAAATCAACTACACATAATTTGAATCTTATTTTCACTTAAAGAGATTGAAACTTCACCAATGCTAGACTCTTAACTTAACGTGGCAGATAACTACACATACATTTATATGTTCCTAATCTCTAAAATTTGAGTCATTTATATTTTATGGAACTGAACGCCATGTAACCAATTGACTAAAATTTTAAAACAAGAGGTAAGGTTGCTTACCCTAACCCTAACCTAATTGAAATCTAACCCTAACCCAATTAAAATATAATCATAACCCTGAAACCTAATTGAGTTCTAACCCTAATTGAACCCTAAACTTAATTGAACACTAACTTTAACCCTAACACCCATATACAAGTACATAATTTTTCTTCAAATAATTAATTTAGAGGATTGAATATAATTTTATGAAAACATAATGTTTCTTGACATAATTAGTTTAGAGGATTGAATATAATTGCATTAAGACAAAATGTTTCTTGACATAATTAGTTTGGAGGATTGAATATAATTGCATTATCCAAGACAAAGTAGAATTTCAAAATAAGCACTAAACTAAAAAAATGACAAAGGTATACAAAATTGTTGAAGATACATGTAATTTTTTTATATGGATTTGGGCATAAATACCTGTACTTAGAGCCTCACTGAAATGCCAACCAAAAGAGTGCAAAATATGCTTTCTATAGAGCTCTGCAAATAGATAGATCGGTTGAAATCAACTACAAATATAATTTGAATCTTATTTTCACTTAAAGAGATTGAAACTTCACCAATGCTAGACTCTTAACTTAACGCGACAGATAACTACACATACATTTATATGTTCCTAATCTCTAAAATTTGAGTCATTTATATTTTATGGAACTGAACGCCATGTAACCAATTGACTAAAATTTTAAAACAAGAGGTAAGGTTGCATCCCCTAACCCTAACCTAATTGAAATCTAACCCTAGCCCAATTAAAATCTAACCCTAACCTTGAAACCTAATTGAGTTCTAACCCTAATTGAACCCTAAACTTAATTGAACACTAACTTTAACCCTAACACCCATATACAAGTACATAATTTTTCTTCAAATAATTAATTTAGAGGATTGAATATAATTTCATGAAGACATAATGTTTCTTGACATAATTAGTTTAGAGGATTGAATATAATTGTATCAAGACAAAATGTTTCTTGACATAATTAGTTTGGAGGATTGAATATAATTGCATTATCCAAGACATAGTAGAATTTCAAAATAAGTACTAAACTAAAAAAAATGACAAAGGTATACACAATTGTTGAAGATACATGTAATTTTTTTATATGGATTTGGGCATAAATACCTGTACTTAGAGCCTCACTGAAATTCCAACTGAAAGAGTGCAAAATATGCTTTCTATAGAGCTCTGCAAATAGATAGACGATTGAAATCAACTACACATATAATTTGAATCTTATTTTCACTTAAAGAGATTGAAACTTCACCAATGCTAGACTCTTAACTTAACGCGACAGATAACTACACATACATTTATATATTCCTAATCTCTAAAATTTGAGTTATTTATATTCTATGGCGTTGAATGTCATGTAAGCAATTGACTAAAATTTTAAAACAAGAGGTAAGGTTGCAGTATGATTAAAGGATAATATTGGATGGTCAACTAACAGTGAATGAACATATAGGTCAAATGAAGGATGAAAGACTGATTGAATGATCTTGAAGGTCGATCTCTTGTAAGAACACTCGCTGCGAAACAAAATGATTTGTAGAAGTCTACAAAAAGGGAACACAGGGAGAAGGATTACAAACTGAAAGACAACCTTGCACTATGGTTAGCGGCGACAATTTTTTTGGGATTTTGAAAACACCAAATTCCAATTCAAGAATCAACAAACCCAGGGTAAAGTACGCCATAACCAAAGTGAGAAAATAAGATAACAAAACATAGAGAAAAAATTGCCCAAGCAGATGCAATGAAGTTGAACACAAGTTTGATTTATCGAAATAATAAGAAAAAACAAGGAAGCCTAATGATTTCAAAGGGACAATAGCTACAACTTGTTGGGATTTACAATAGTTTCTAAAGTTTAACAACATGAAAGAGTGAACAAATTGGAGCATATAATGACTTGGGGTCAGTGAAGAGGCTAACTTCTACAGGCATACAATTATATCTAGTTTGAATAAGGAAGCACACAACTCACAACTCACAATTCTTGACTTCCAAGAGAATGAACTAACACTTAGATTCGCAGAAAATGTCAATCCTTTGACATAGCAAGAGTTAAGTACTCCTAATTCAAGAAGAAGTAACTCATAAATAGAACATGCCTGAATATGAAATCTGAATCTAATCTCTCTATAGTAAACACTGGGGATGCACAGATAGAGTTCTTCAACTTGACTCCACTTCTACTGATGTCGAGCTCTTGTCTTTATACAGAGCTCCCACACGACAATTATCTATTCCCAACTTTTCTTTAACTCATCTCCTCACATTTCTAACTGCTCCTCCAACATTCTCCATCACTTTCCTCCACACACTTCGCCTTCCTCCAAGACTTTCTCTCCTCTACAATCGTCGAGTCTCACTTCTCTAACTCCAAGATCTCTCCCTCCTTCCTGTTCACTCCCCCGAAACTAACTTTCTTCAATGATCGGTTTCCCAAGGTAGTTATTCAAAACACGATCTCCTCCATCCTTCTCCAAGCGCCAATAGCTTAGGAACCACCTTTCACTTTACGTCCCACCAAAACACGTCTTCCATACGCATGGTTCAAGATCTCCCAACATGAGATTAAATCACGTCCACCAAGGAGGGTGATTTCTTATCCCAAATTAAATTTCCCAAATTCGTTCATCCACTTGCCCATTTAAGTGAATACGGGGTTATTTTAAAAAAATAACAATTATTTATGAGCCCATAACTTCCACCTGACTGTCATTTTCAATGCAGCTTCAAAAAATTTACAAAGAATATTCCTTGAATGCTTTCACTGTATAACGCCTCTCGACGTAATAAGTAGTTAATCTAAATTGAAATATTTTATAATGTTAAAGTAATGAAAATAAATAAAATTAGTTATATAATTAAAGAATACATAAGGTTTGATGTTAGACACAAAAATTTTAGATATCTTTAGTTTATAATTTATTTTGGTATCAAAAATTATTATTTGTATTTTGAAAGGTTGAGTTAGTAGATTTGGGTCAAATTCATGTTCATACAAATTTCATGTGCATTTAAAAATGATTTGGTATTTTTTATATAAAAAATTGTATACTTTGTATGTTTCATCTTTGCTTCTTCTATCTTTTCTACTATTTGAAGACTGGAAATTTTAGAAATATCTTAGAAGAACCACTATTGTGTCATTGTGGGACACATTCTCCTAGGTCAACTACAAAAATATGAGTAAATAATCAGAGATAACATTATTGACTCATGCATATACTCCTAAGATGAGCATATAGATATAAATTCCTTTTATTGCACCATTTGAAATGTTTCCTTCCTTAAATATGAATGATAAGTCTTAGAATGCTCAAAGAAGAGAGGATGTGTTATAAATGCAATAATTTTTTATATAATAGTACATAACACCAAATTACACAAAAAGTGTACTTAGTCGACTTAGGATGAAAAAATAAAGGGTGGCAGTTGACTAAAACTTGAATTCTAATTTTGAATAAACAAAGGTCAAGTCTATAATCATAAGATCGACCTTGTGATCATAGATGTGAGCTAATAGTCGAGTCTAGGTGGATAACGACTAGATAAAGGTAAGTGTACAAATATGTGTAATAAATGCAAGGCTTAGTTGAATGTATCCGAATATGTGCAAGTATAGATAAGGTAAGGGGTTGATTTGTGGGAATATGTGTACATGTGTGTGCAAATACATAAAGGCTTGTGGACTAAACCCAACTTTGCACAAGATTGTGTGCTTTTTTTATATGTGCATGTATCTCCCAAAATGGGCACAAAAATAAATGGAAAATAGTATTGGTATGCAATTTTTATCTTTGCATTTTTCCCCTATTTTGAGGCGCATGTGAATCCTAAAATGGTTGTGCATGTCAAACACAAGCATACATAAAAAGTAAATATTTAGGCATAACAGGATACATCGTGTAGGTTTGTCCTTTAGCATGTACTCTCTAAAGTAACCTACAGAAAGGGAAAAGTATGTCATGAGTAGCTTCTATAATACAAGTAGGAACAAATGTAATATAATCTTACTATTAATGGTCATAAAGGATATAAAAAGGAAAAATTTAGGTTTAAGAAATTCTACTTGTACAAAAAGTGGCAATGATCTACCTTACTTGGTAGTCAATGAGTTGTAAGTCCCATGAGCAGTTGTTCCTTTCTTTTTGTCTTGTATTTATGAATTGATGGTTATACATTGTGTAATATTTTTTGTGTACTAATGGGTTGTCGCTTGTGGATACCAACATGCTAATTTAGGATGTAGATCAAGGAAATTAGGTTTGGAAGCTTAAGTCACACACAACCACAAATTATTACAAATAAGATTTAAATCCCTAATCAAATAATAGAGCACAAATTAGCATAAACAAAATGAAATAAAAACAATAAAAACAATTTATACCTTGTATACCATTATTGCTTGACCTCTATTGCTCTTCTCTTCTTTCGCTATAAATTTTTTGTGATGTATTGCTCTCATGTTTGGAGTGCACAATTGATAGACTTGTGACAATAATAACGGTGAAAGTTCAAAGATTGTGGTTGTAATTGTGAAGAGACAAATGTCAAATTTATAGAAGAGGTTGGAAAGATCAACAGACGAGATCAAATAGAAGATCGACGGTCAAGATCGAACGAGACAACTTACATGGGAAAGTTACTCATTTTCAAAATAGAAAATTGGAAGAGTTGAGTGAAGTAGAAAATAGAAATAAGTAAGAGCTAAGTGGAGAAAAAGTGGAAATGGAAGAGCTAAGTGGAGAAAATCAAGGGATATTGATGAGTCCAATTAATGGCTAGTTTTCTTTACTATTTTATGCTTCTATACTTTCATTTGCTAAGTTTCATAGACTTTACCAAGATTTTATATGTATTTTGTCTTTCATACACTTTAAAGTAGAATTAAGTATGTGGAAATAGAAATATGATATGTTGGCATTTGTATGTGTGAATGTATGAATATCCATGGAATTTAGCATGATTCAATGCTTAAATTATGATCGTTAATGGTGTGGATGCCTTGAGGATGAAACTAACATCTTGCAGCTAAAAGGACTGTAACCCTAGCATCAAGTTTTCTAGCCTGCAGTATGAGGACTATAAATGATTGCAGGGGAAAGGCTAGAATAGCCAAAGTGTGATATTTCCAAAAGAGAACAAAGGTGATCATTTAATGATCAACCATGAGTCACCCACATCATATTCTTGTTCATTGAATAAGATTACTTGGAGGAGAAGAAGTCTATTTTGAACGGGACTAACTCATGACGTGACTATCCTCAAGAACACATCTATGCCATGGTAGTTAACCATTAAGCACATAGTCCTAAATCAATTTTTCTACTCATGCTTCATAATTATTATTTTTTTGTTTTAAGACTAAGTCCTCTCCTTATCTTTGAGGGAGAGTGGATGGATACTTTATGAATCTATTTTTTAGTCCTAGAGGAATAAGACTCCTCACAAATCTTATATAGTGAGATTTTTTGTTAAGGAGTAAATATAGTTGCTAGTAGTTGTTGATCATTGTTTCTAGTTGTTAGTTGTTTTTTGTTACCATTTACAACAATAAATGTGTTATTGGATAAGAAATCTCCAACAAATTCTTGTTAGATTATATGTAAGAGTTCAAAGTTTTTATGCAATACAGAGAATTAGTTGATATCATGAATTGTTGAGTCAAGTAAGTAGGTATTGACAACTTCTAAGGAAGCAACAACTCAAGCAAGGGCCACTTGAGGTATTGTTAATCCACTTCGTTTCATGTTATTAGATTAATTGATGCATTGTTGAAATTAGTTAAGATAGTTTCTAGTTATATGCATGTGTAATTCATGAACTCCATTATGTAATCTGGATTGAATTTTGTAGCTTCATGTTGGTTTCATACTCCAGAGGAATTAGTTATTGTTAAGTTTTAACAATTAGAAATTATAGTCTTGAGTGTTAGGTACCCATAGCATAAGGTAGCAACTTATATTTATTTCCCCCATTTTATAAATTAGCATTTCATTTCATTTTCTAGCTTTTACAATTTTTTGTACATTTGTAATTACGTATACTCCATTGATATAGGACGTGTCTAGGATCCATGAATGCACATATTGTGCCAACATTATATAAAGTTTACGAGTACCCAGTTGATAATTAAATGAAGCCTCTTGTGAAAGATGAACTGTTCAGTTAGGAATCCACCCTTTGAGTTGTGTGTCTACCTAGTAGAGCCAAGTTAATCAGACATTAGAGAGGCCCTACATTTTTGGTGTAATTTCTAAGAGCTGAAGATTAGCTCAATATCCAAGACCACCTATAAAAACAATGGAAACCTTCTACAAGAGAGTATGCAAGAAAATGAGCTTACTTGATATTAAGACTTATAAAAATGATGATGAGGTATGAAGTATGTTACATATGTGTACAACGACCTTCCTTATATAGGCAAGGTGTAGAATAGGATTGAACATGATTGTGACATGTGTCCTAATCCTATGACATGAGATGACTAACAAACTAACAACCTAGGAAATGATGCATTAAATCTAGATAAGATAAGTTCTAGAAAAAACAACTAAGACTTTTAGAAAGGATCTTATATCCTAAGTAAACTTAACATGTGAATAAGTCCCCTAATTACCTAGTGAGATAAATTACTAGGTACAAGACTTTAATTCACTCCAACACCCCCCTTAAGTGCAAATTAGGGAGAAGATTATTATGCAAATGATGCAAAGATGGGTCCTGGCTACTAGGCCATTTTAGGTACCCATGTACAAATGCAAAAGAAATCTCTCACAAATGGAGAAAAGGAGAAAACCCAGTGGGACAAAACTCCTCTCCAAAAGAGAGAAAAGAAGCAAGCATGTGAGGAAGGATGGAGAACTCAATGATACCCCCCAAGTACACCATCTATCACATAGATACATTACAAATGCCCCCCCATAAGAGGGAAAGAAAGATACTACATAGCCCCCCATAATGAAGTAACTCCAAAACCACTAAAGAATGTTTGAAGACAAAAGAGAATCAAATGCCTACAAACACTGTATCTCCCCTTGGGAAGAAAAAGATCCAATGGCTGATGCTAAAGAAACCTCATATCCATGATGAAGAAAGAGGGAAGAATCCTGGAGAATGAAATCTTTGAAGATGTGTCAAAAGCCTCTGAAGATGTCTCAATAAAATCAAGTGTTACCCCATTCAAGGAAGAAGATAAAGAATGTGAAGACTCAAGAGAAACCTATAAAGAAGAATGATCAAAGAGGAGAGAAACTCCCTCAAAAAAGTCCTCCAAATTTATAGAAGAAGTATGACACACCAAATATGATATCCCTATCATGAAACCATCTTATAAGTGAAAATATAGAAAACCAAAAGTATCCAACTCATTTGAGGTCTTGCTCAAATTTGAAGAAGCGGGAGGAGATGCAACCTCATTACATGGTTGATAAATAGCAAGGTTCAACCATCCACCAAAACCTTCATGTGAGTTACTATCCACACTGGAGCTAGGAGAGTGAGCCCTTGAACATTCACCATCAGGAACAAAATGAGAAAATTAATAAATCTTTTCCCAATGATTAGCCCTACCCATTGCAACAAGTTATTTGGTATCCAAATCATGGATGAGCACTGAATTTGGAGTGAACTCAATTGATTTATTGATTTGTACTATCTGATATATTGAAAGAATATTGTACTTAATATTAGGAATACAAAGCACATTATTAAAGCTACCATGTGGCACACCAATAACCCCTTTACCAAATACATCGAGATAAACATCATTAGCCATCAAGATTCTCATGAGTGAAGTATCCTTCAAAGAAGAGAACCTATCAGGTTGGCCTAATATATGATATGAGGCTCTAGAGTTAATAATCCAATTTCTAGACTCAACACGTGTTACAAAAAGAGCATGTCCTTTCATTTTTGAATCATTGATCATATCACTCCCATTGGAAATGCCTGCAATACCAATGTGTGTAGTAGATACTGACTAAGAAGAAGAAGATGATGAACTTTTAGATTTAGAAGGAAAATAAATGTTATGTTCCTTTAAGACTTGCCTCGTTTCTTCTAACTCTTTCTTTTACCAATTTTGTTCACCATGCCTTGGTTTTTTACAATAACCACATTTAGTCTTCTCCTTCTTCAATTTTTCCTCTCTAAGAGAGGTGGGAGGTTCTTTAGATTATGCCTTAGGTTTAAAAATTTTCTTTCCTTTATCCTTAGATGATGATGCAATCAAAGCATGATTCTTAGCATGTGTATCAAGTTGACTAAGTTTTTTTTGTTCTCTAGTCAACCGATCATAAAATGTCTCAAAAGAGGGTATTATAAAACAATCACCCAAACCATCCATTATAGTATAGAAGGAAGTAGAAAAGTATGCAAATGAACCTTTCAACTTAGACAAAATAAAAAAGATGCACTCTTTACTAGTTTTATCTTTGCCACATCCTACCAATTGAGATCTTAGTGATTTGAATTTTACCAAGTAGTCTTCAATGGTGGGAAATGAATTTGTAGAAAGTGAAGCCAATTCAACCTCCGATTGCATGGCATGTACCTCACTAACTGAACCAAAGAGATCCTTGTACTTATCCCAAACCTTCTTAGGAGTTTTACATTCCTTAATATGAAAGAATAAACTATCTAAAACATGCATTGTAATTAAACCCATAACTTCATCACATTTATTCCCATGAGAAAATATTTCATATTCTTTGGTAAAATTAGGTTGGTGATCACCCAATGTGGACCACAAATGCTTTGACCAAAGAAATCTCTACATTTTTTCCTTGCATGTGTGATAGTTATGAGGTGTTAACACTTCAAATCCTAGTTTATCCATTAGGTCAACAAGTACCAAGAGTGCAAACAAGATAAATATTTGAATAAAATTGATATGAAACCTCCCATTGTTGGATGTTGTGTTGCTGATATGCGATTGTCATTGATGTCAACACTATTAGCATTATTGCATTAGAAGTTGTATATGTCGAGGATATTGAGAAAAGTGTAATAAGAAGTGCTACAGGTTGTCAGTGGTGAAGTGAAGTTCTTTCTGTCGATGTGATCATACATTGTTTTTCAGAGGTTGTGGACTAAAGGGTTTCTTGTTGAGTATATCTAGTTTATCCACGTCAAGTTTTAGAGATCCTCGTGAAGATTTGGTCGAGTTATGAAGATTTGTATTCTAACAATTTTTCTGTTACTTCAGTTTGTGTTCTTGAATGAAGATCATATGATTCCAGTAAGTTCAGTTGTTGCAGATGCTTCAATGATATTTCATGATTCTTGTGGATGTTTCTAGTTCATTCTCTATCTGTGTTGCACGTCTGCATTGATCATTGTGCTCGTGATCCAAGATTTTCTCTTGCATGTTCATGTTTTTCATGTTCTTGGCCGACAAGGTGTTGAAGCATGTTGTGGATCTTTGAGGAGTAATTAATTGAAGTGGTTCATGTTTGAGGATGTAATTTTTTTATCTTCACTATGTTGTGGCTAACCTTGGTTGATTTGCATGAATAATCTTTATTAATTTAGGTCGACTGTTTATATTCATTTTATTATTTCTTTGGAGCTGACTTATAGCGATGTAATTTCTTGTTGTGGATATATAAGAGCAATTTTTTTATCATTTTGAAGGCATGTGTGTGCATGTGTGTGCGAAGTGTAAGATTCCTATGTGCAAATAAAGTTCAGATTATTTGAAGGCAGAGCAGAGAGAGAAGAAGAGTGAAGAAGAGTGAAGAAGTGTTCATGTGCTTAACCAGAACTATAACCAGGCATTAGCATATGCTACTTTTCTCAGTTCAAAGTCTGATGGATTTAATTAAAACCTTTCTGTAAGATAGTGTGTCTTCCTTTGGGCAATAAGCCTATTTTTTATTTGAGTAGTGAGCTCTAGGTAGTGTGCCTGAATGCATGTGCATTCCCCATTCATAATTTCTTATACTTTTAACAAGGTATAATCTTGTGTGATTCTGATGTGTTGTTCATTTATGCTTTCATGATTAATGTTCATATTTGAGAATAAGGTAAATAAGTTGAATAAGTTTGAAATTCAGTGACAACTAATTCACCCCCTTCTTAATTGTCTGCCCTTGAGTTGCCAATAATTGGTATTGGAGCTTGTGGTTCCTTGGAAGAAGTTTAACAACTTGAGGTGATCCAGAATGGAAACTTATAAGAAGGATAGTCCTAGATTTGATGGAACAAATTATTCCTTATGGAAGACTTGAATGGAATGCCATCTAAGATGCATTGGTGAACCCTACTGGAGCATTACAACAAATATATATGTTATTCCACATAATGGTCCTACTACTTTTGTTGAGATCAGGGATGTTGAGTATAATATCAAGGCTAAGGAGGAGTTGTTGAGTGCTTTGACTGACACTGAGATGACAAATGTGATGGATCCGAAGACTGCTTATGAGATCTGGAAAAAGTTGGAAACCTTGTATGAAGGTGATGTTAATGTGAAGATTGCTAAGCTACAAAGTCTGAAAGGGAAATATGAAAAGTTGAAAGTGGGCGATGATGAAAATGTTACTACTTTCATGCAAAGAGTGAATGAACTTGTGTGTGGTATCAGATGTGTTGGTGGACAAATAGACAAATCATAAATTGTTGCTAAAGTGCTTAGATTATTGCCTGATTCTTATAAAGTCAAGGCTAGTGCTATCGAAGAGCTCCAGACTGTAACAAATGTTACTAGATATATGTTGATTGGTAAGCTTATTGTTTTTGAGTTGGGTGAATTTGGTGATGCACTCCCTAAGGTTGAATCTGCATTCAAGGCCACTACTTCTAGGAGAGATAAACAAAGATATGATCTAGGTGAAAGTTCATCTAGAAAGAAATTCAAGTATGAGGATGAAATGAGACAACTCAATGAAGAAGAAAGAGAGCTTGAAGAACTTGAAGCATTGATTGTGAAAAGAGAATCCAAAGGACAAGGTAAGTATAAAGGAAAGTTGCCTATTAAATGTTTCTCTTGTAATAAGATAGGTCATTTTACATCAAGGTGTCCTGAGAGAGTTTCCAAGCCAAGATTTAACAAGCCTAAATTCCAAAAGAAGTGTTACTATGTTGCTGATGAAGGTGTGACAAATGATGAATCTGACAAAGGAAATGTAAGTGAAGATGAATTTGTGTTTATTGCTATCAAGGAAAATAATCCCATGTCTACTGAATCTACTAGTTGTACAAATGTGGAGAAAGCCCTATCTGCTTGAGTTGAAGAGAAAGATGAATGGGTAATTGACAGTGGTTGTTCTCATCATATGACAGGAGATAAAAGTAAGTTTCTGAATATGGAAAAGTATGATGATGGTGTTGTGAGATTTGGTGATCATACAACTGGTGTGATCGATGGAAGAGGATGCATTTCTCTTGATGGTAAGCATAATACTGATGATGTCTTGTATGTTGAAGGTTTAAAGCATAATATTTTAAGTGTTGGATAGATGGTTGATAAGGGATACAATCTTTAGTTCATGGGTGGTAAGTGAAAAATATTGGGAAATTCTAGAGATGTGATTGCATCAGGTACAAAAACAAAAGGTAATATTTTCCACCTGAGTGTTGCTAGTAAAAGTTGTTTGATTGCTCAAATTGATGAAAGTTGGTTGTGGCATAGGAGAATGTGGCATGTTAACTTTGATAATATTGTCAAGATAAGTTCCACTAAGGCTATGAGCGATCTTCCTAAGCTGATGAAACCTACTAATGCCATATGCAAAGAATGTCAGTTAGGAAAGCAAATAAGAATTTCATTTCAAAGTAAACAAAAAAATTCAAATGGATTGTTGGATCTTGTGCATACTGATTTGTGTGGTCCTGCTAGCACTAGAAGTTTACAAGGATACAGGTAGTTCATGTTGCTCATTGATGACTATTCAAGGATGATGTGGGCTACTTTCTTAAGGGAGAAAGTTGAAGCTCTGGAAAAGTTCAAGATCTTTAAGGCTATGGTTGAGACAGAGACAGGTCTGAAGATTAAATGTCTGAGATCAGATAGAGGTGGTGAATTCACTTATGGTGAGTTTAATTCTTTTTGTGAAGAGCATGGAATAAAGAGACAATTATCTACACTGTGGACCCCTCACCAAAATGGAGTTGTGGAAAGGAAGAACAAAACAGTTCTAGATGCTGCTAGAACCATGGTGTTGGAAGGAAATTTACCTCATATCTACTGGAGAGAAGCTGTGAGTACTGCTATGTACACACTTAACCAGGTATAAATCAAAGGTGATACTAGTAAGACTCCTTTTGAGCTATGGACTGGTCAAAAACATACTGTTAGATATTTCAAGATCTTTGGAAGCAAGTGTTATATCAAAAGAGATGAAGATATAGGAAATTTTGATGCTAGGAGTGATGAAGGAATATTTCTAGGTTATGCTACTAAAAGTAAGGCCTACCGGTGTTACAATAAGAGATTGAAGAAAATGGTTGAAAGTGCAAATATTGAGGTTGACGAAGACATAGTTGCACTATATAGAACCCGTGGATATGATTCTGATGATCAGAATGATAGTACAAACAAAGGTCAGAACTCAAGTCAAGTCCAAATCATTCTAGTGAATCAAGAAGATCAAGAGGAAGGAGAAACTGGTGGAAGAACAAAAGAGAGATCAGAAGAGCCTAAAGTTGAAGAACATTCTAAGAAGACTCTGAGGTATGTAAGGTTGAATCACTCAAAAGATCAAATTATTAGTGATAAGAACAAAGGTGTCCAGACTAGGAGAAAGATTGCAGAAGAATATTGTTTTATTTCAAAGACTGAGCCTAACAATGTGAATGAAGCATGCAAAGATGAACATTGGGTTGAAGCAATGAAAGAGGAACTACAACAAATTGAGAAGAACGATACATGGATTCTTTTTCCCAAACCTAAGGATAAGAATGTAATTGGAACTAAATGGGTCTTTAGAAACAAGCTGAATGAACAAGGTGAAGTGGTTAGAAACAAAGCAAGACTAGTATGTAAGGGATATTCACAGATGGAAGGTATTGATTTTGAAGAAACCTTTGCCCCTGTTGCTAGAATTGAAGTTGTGAGATTGTTTCTTGCTTATTCTGCTTACAAAGACTACAAAGTTTATAAAATGGATGTGAAGTCTGCTTCTATAAATGGTGAATTGGAAGAAGAAGTGTATGTTGAAAAACTTGATGGATTCCAGTTGACTAATCACAGAGATATGGTTTGCTGATTGAAGAAAGCATTGTATGGTCTCAAACAAGCCCCTAGAGCATGGTATGCCAGATTGGATAAGTACTTGGTGAAGCTTAGATTTAACAAAGGTACTATTGATAGTAATCTGTATTTCAAGAATGGTGATAAAGATTTGATTGTGGAAGTTTTTGTTGATGATATCATATTTGGATGAGATGATAGCTTGTGTATGAAGTTTGCTAATGAGTTTGTGATGTCAATGATTGGAGAGATGAAATTCTTCTTGGGATTGCAAATTACTCAATTAGATAAAGGGATCTTTATATCTCAATCCAAGTATGTGAAAGAATTGTTGAAGAAATTTGGTATGGAAGATTCAAAGCCAGTCAGTACACCTATGGTGACCAGATACAATTTGACAACTGATGATGATTCTCCAAAGGAAAATCAGACTAGATACAAATCAATGATTGGTGGATTGCTTTATTTGACTCAAACTAGGCCTGCTATCACAAATGTTGTATGTATTGTTGCTAGATTTCAAGTTGATCCTAAAGAATCTCATGTGACTACTTTGAAGAGGATTTTCAAATACTTGAAGGGGATAGTCAATTTTGGTTTATGGTATCCTAAAGATGAGCTTACTTTGTGTGCCTTTACTGATGTTGATTGGGAAGGAGATGTGAATGACAAGAAAAGTACTAGTGGTGGAGCATTTTTCTTGGGAAAGAAGTTGATTTCATGGTTAAGCGAAAAGAAGAATGCTATTTCTTTATCTACTGCAGAGGCAGAATACATTGTTGCTAATAACAATTGTACTCAAGTACTGTGGATGAAACAAATGTTGAAGGATATCAGAGTTGTGTATGGTGAGCCTATTGCTATATTCTGTGATAACTCAAGTGCTATTAACATTTATAAGAATCTGGTGTTGCATTCGAAGACCGAGCATATATCTATCAAGTTTCACTTTTTGAGAGAGAAAGTAAGTGAAAAGGAAGTCAAATTGGAGTATGTGCCTACTAAGGAGAAAATTGTAGACATATTTACTAAGTTGTTGCCTAAGGATACTTTTGAGTATATCAGAGGGAAGCTAGGGGTGATTACCCCTCCTAATCAGAACTAAGGATGTGTTGATTTACATCAATATGTGCATTTCATTATCATATTTTGATCTGGATTGATGTTGTGGTGCCTGCTACTCAGGGGGAGTAGTTAGATGTTCAAAAGTTTATGTGTTCAAATATGTGGTTTAGAGCTTGTATAGAAGAAATATTTTCCATTGATGTCAAAGGGGGAGAAGAGCAATGTGAAAAATCTTTGTGGGGAGAAAAGTTGAGGAAAGAAGAGTCAGAACCTAAGGGAGAGTAAGCGTAATTGTGTTGA
The DNA here is from genome assembly GCA_007258455.2 of Sequoia sempervirens. Classification (NCBI taxonomy): domain Eukaryota; kingdom Viridiplantae; phylum Streptophyta; class Pinopsida; order Cupressales; family Cupressaceae; genus Sequoia; species Sequoia sempervirens. The sequence goes on from VDFB02327512.1 coordinate 31,370, forward strand.
TGATATTTTTCACATCATGTGTTTCCATCAATGCCAAAGGGGGAGAATGTTGGATGTTGTGTTGCTGATATGTGTTTGTCATTGATGTCAACACTATTAGCATTGTTGCATTAGAAGCTGTATATGTCGAGGATATTGAGAAAACTATAATAAGAAGTGCTACAGGTTGTCAGTGGTGAAGCGAAGTTCTTTTTGTTGGTGTGATCAATACATTTTTTTTCATAGGTTGTGGAATAAAGGGTTTCTTGTTGAGTATATCTAGTTTATCCATGTCAATTTTCAGAGATCCACATGAAGATTTGATGAGTTATGAAGATTTGTATTCTAACAGTTTTTCTGTTACTTCAGTTTGTGTTCCTGAATGAAGATCATGTGATTCCAGTAAGTTCAGTTGTTGCAGATTCTTCTCTGATGTTTCATGATGCTTGTGGATGTTTCTAGTTGTGCTCTATTTGTGTTGCATGTCCTACATTGATCATTGTGCTCATGATCCGATATTTTCTCTTGCGTGTTCATGTTTTTCATGTTCTTGGTTGACAAGGTGTTGAAGCGTGTTGTGGATCTTCAAGGAGTAATTAATTGAAGTGGTTCATGTTTGAGGATGTAATTTTCGGTCTTCACTATGTTGTCGCTGACCTTGGTTGATTCACATGAATAATCTTTATTGATTTAGGCCGACTGTTTATATTCATTTTATTATTTCTTTGGAATCAACTTATAGCGATGCAATTTCTTGTTGCATATATATAAGAGCAATTGTTTTATCATTTTAAAGGAATGTGTGTACGTGTGTGTGTGAAGTGTAAGAGTCCTATGTGCGAATAAAGTTCAAATCATTCAAAGGAAAAGCAGAGAGAGAAGAGTGAAGAAGTGTTCATGTGCTTAACCAGAACTGTAACCAGGCATTAGCAGATACTACTTTTCTCAGTTCAAAGTTTGATAGATTTAATTAGAACCTTTCTATAAGACAATGTGTCTTCCTTTGGGCAGTAAGCCTATTTTGTATTTGAGTAGTGAGCTCTAGGTAGTGTTCCTGAATTCATGTGCATTCCCCATTCATAATTTCTTATACTTTTAACAAGGTATAATCTTGTGGACTGACCTCCACCATGGTTTTTCCCCTAACAGGGTTTCCACGTAAAAATCTTGGTGTTATGTGTGATTCTGATGTGTTGTTCATTTATGCTTTCATGATTAATGTTCAAATTTGAGAATAAGGTAAATAAGTTGAATAAGTTTGAAATTCGGTGACAACTGATTCACCCCCCCTCTCAGTTGCCTGCCCTTGAGTTGCCAACACCCATCTGATAATAGAATTGAAAATAAAGCCCCCCCCCACAAATAGAACTTCTCCAAGAGACAAGATGTCCAAGTTATGAACTAGAAAGCAAATATGAAAAATCTAAATGTCTCACACTTGGGGTTGAATTTGAAAATTTTACATGAACCAGATGAAAGAGCTCCTCAATACCTTCCAAATGCAACTTGAAACACCAAAATCAGAGAAATTGGCAGAAAGTTATGAGCTTGGAGGTCCAAAGGGGAGATTTGACTTCAATTATGAATAATTTGTACCTGCAACAAAATCTGGTAAAAATACCTATACCACTATGAAGTATGCAAAACCAACTTTTCGTTAACATCTCATTTACAAAATTTTGATATCGTGGCAAAAAGTTATGAAATTTTGAAAAAAGGCCTGCTTGGGGAACTTTGCAAGCTAACCAAGGGAAAAATTCAAAGGCTAAATGGGTACAAAATTTTAGTTCCAGGTCACTCCATATGACCGTGGGGTCTGAAGGCAAAAGAAAATTAGACACCCGACGGGTAGCGCGGTGGCGGCGTTTTGAGGCGACGATGGTTCTTTGAGATGGCGTTCCTCTTAGGTCTTTTTTGGGTCCTAGTCCCTCGGCGCTGGGGGCTCGGGTGTGAGAGAACTAGGGGCACAGGCTATTGGGGGCTATGGGCCAATTGTCAAGTCGGCAAAAAAGTTGACAATTTTTTTTTTAAAACAAATTTTTGATAGCAAAAATTCTATGGTGACTTGACCATAAGCTTGTGTGATGTGACAACAACGAGGCCCGGGAGACAACCCAATGAGATAAGAAAAGTTTTTTTATATATAAAAACTTTTAAATTTGGCTAACAACGTAAGTTGTGTGGGGCCGACAAGATCTGCCTAGGTTGTGGTATGACTGGCTGCCATGTGCAAACAATATCTGCAGATAAACTTTTTCAACACTCCACACATTAATATGCAAAACTTTATAAATTATGGCCCATACAAATAAGTTTCCCGAAATATAAAAAAATTAGCCTGATACAATTTTAAACCAATTTTTTTAAAAGCCTGACAATATAATGTAGAGTTAAATATTTTTTTTTGCAAAATTAGAAAATGTCGTACCGTACCTGGGGGTCATACAACCACCTTGGGTAAAAAAATTGCCTCACGAATAGCCAATGTTGAAATAGGGCGTTTTTATATCAATCTTCATTTCTTGGGCCCTCTAAAGATGATTGTGAGGTCTGATTGGGGTGAAAGTGCACCAAAAGCTATGTAACCTCTAGATCTTACAAATCTTCAAACCCTCATAACTTTGGCTAAAAATGTTAGATTTAGGTGAAACAAAAGTTGATCTTGACTTTCTTAGCTACCCTGAACTCGAATCTAAGCTAATATTTCCTCCAAAACAAGCCAAAAGTGGCTTTACATGAAAGCCCACATATAGAGACAAACTCAAATTTGGTATTTTTTCAAGTTTGTTTGATTCCTAGGTTCACCATATGGTGTAAGGGAAGAGCATACTCAACCTTACTAAAAATAACCTAGATATCTCATTAGCAATAGCTCAACCCTCAAATCTGAGAAGGGTTTTGCAAGGCTTTGATTTGATACCATGTAAGAGTTGAAGACTAGCTCAATACCCAATACCACCTACAAAAATAATGAAAACCTTCTACAAGAGAGTATGCAAGAAAATGAGCTTGCTTGATATTAAGACCTATCAAAATGATGATGAGGTATGAAGTATGTTACATATGTGTACAATGGCCTTCCTTAAATAGGAAAGGTGTAGAATAGGATTGAACATGATTATGACATGTGTCTTAATCCTATGACATAAGATGACTAACAAACTAACTACCTAGGAAATGATGCATTAAAGCTAGATAAGATAAGTTATAGAAAAGCCAACTAGGAATTCTAGAAAGAATCTTATATCCTAAGTAAACTTAACATGTGAATAAGTCCCCTAATTACCTAGTGAGATAAATTACCAGGTACAAGACTTTAATTCACTCGAACATGGCTACTAGGGATGGTGCTAAGTTCAAGATTCTCTTATTTATTTTCAATTCCTTTCAAGATTTCATAATTTAAATTTTTTTCTTTTAGAATTAGGGTAATTAGGTTTTAGCCATCAATGACAACACAAGTTACTAACAATGTGCAAGAATTATTGATCTAAAGAGTCACAACCATTGCATGTGAAGGAAACGAGGAACTCTGTGAAGATTTCTCCCCTCAACACAAAAAGCATTAGAAGGTACTAATGCACAATGTGAGTAGAGTGAGATGAATCATCCTTGACACCAGTACCTATACCAAATATAGAGGATACTTCCCACATACACATAAGCATAATGGCTAATGCAATAGTAGAAGATCCACCAAAGCATGTAAAGTTTGAATTCCCTATCACAACCAAGAAAGGGTTGTTGCTTTGAAGAACATACCTCCTTCAACACTACCTATCTTCTATGGATTGGTCACAAAGGACCTAAACACCTTTCTTTTTTAGTTTGATATGCTATGCCTAAGTTATGACACGGATGCCTACAAACTCAAATTATTTCCAACAACATTGAAAGATGTTGCTTTGAGATGGTTCATGGGGTTGGGAAGAGATGTTCCCAATTGGAACACAATGAAGACAAAATTCTTGGAGAAATACTAGGATTATTATAGAGGCATAGATAGAAAGAGGGATGACATCTTCTGGATGTCACAGAAAGAAGAAGAATCATTGGAAGATTATATTAAAAGGTTTCAGTTCTGCCTCAAGAAATCCCATCAAAACAAACTCTCTAATGAATCCCTAAAACTAATATTCTTAAGGGGAGTTAATGAGGATTGTATGGATTCCCTCAACCTCATTGGGGCAGGATACATCTCACATTTACCATTTGATGAGATTTATAAAGTATGTAGAAGCTATTCTAGGTCTTTCGCCAAGAAGACCAGGGGAGACAAGACCTCCTCTCTCAACAAATCATCTAATGGGGTTTCAAGGGTGGAGTTGAGCAAAATTCTATCAAGCATGAAGGAGGTTATCATTAGCCACTTAGCTACAAAATTTGATACCCTCCATATCAAGAAAAAGCAAGAGGAAGCAGAAGCAGTCCTCATAAAATACTGTTCACACTGTCGACAAAAGAAGATCAATTGTAAGTGTAAGAAGTTGGCCAATATTTCTAAACATAAACAAGGGAATCCAAAATTTCATGCCCTAGAAGATGAATATGGACAAGTGTTTAAATAGCTCAACACAAACCATGGTAGCCAAGACAAGGTATGCCCCAAGATCCCTTGACCTATAACATGTCATTTCTAGATAATAATACAAATTTCCCTAGTTGGAACCCTCAATCTTGGACCAATGTGCAAAACTCACCATAGCCAATGCCTCAATCCAATTGGAATCAAGAACAACAAGGCATGTGGCCACCACATAATTACCAAGGACCTAATTATAATTCTCAGTGGCCACCCCAAAAAAATTAATGGCAACCACAGTGGCAAAATAAAAATCTAAATTATCAACAACCACAATAGCCCTTACAACAACAATAACAAGCCATAAAGCCAAACTTAGTAATAGCTACACCAATGCCACCAAGAGCACCTCAATTTCCAGCACAACCTGCACCTAACCCAAATAATAAGTCTATCCAATAGGCTTATGCTAACAACACCATATAATACCCCACTTATAGGATTGAGGTGAGTGATGTCCACCTTAGATGGGGGAAAATGCTAGTTGGACCTTCATCTCCTCACATCACAAAGTTGACTGATGAGGAACTCCCAACATACCCATGGATAAATAACCTAGGGAACCTGAGTCAAATCAGCTCAACCCAACAACCACAAGTCTAAATCCTCCATTCCTTGAGAGATTAACAATCCAAAAACATCATTCACAAGCTGAAATTGATCTATTCAGACTGCTCAAGGATTTTTGCATCAAGGTACCCCCATTTAGGGTATTAAGGAAGTGCCCATTTATACCAAAATAGTGAGAGTTATGCCTCAAAATCCTAGGTAGGAAATGTAAGAACCCTCAGACTGTACATGTCTTAGGACAACTTGTAGACATTATGTTGGGAAACATAACTGTCCCTAAGTATGTAGATCCTGGGAGCCCTGTAGTGGATGTCAAAATCAATGGTACTCTCATTAAGAATACCTTAATTGACCTTGAGACAATCATTAATGTAATGACCAAAGAAACCATGAAATTATTACAAGTAATGGAGCTTAGACCTACACCTACTATGTTAGAGTTAGCAGATAGGTCTATGGTCAAACTTGAGGGAATCATAGACTTGACTTGGTAATAACATTAGACTCATGGGAGTACCCTACAATCTTTATGGTGTTGTAGCCTAAAGCTAATCTTGTAGGCTATCCCAACATCTTAGGGATACATTAGTTGGCAATTGCAGATGCCTTTATAGGTTGTAGGTTTGGTAACATGATCATTTCCAATGGGAATGTAACCAATAAACTAGTCTTCTATCCACCTGCCCAACCACATGCAAATTTGGAGCAAACTATATGGTCTACCCTAGATGAGGAAGACCAATACTCATTACAAACTCTAATGACTATTGAATGCAGTCCCTTGTTAGAAAACCAAGACGAAGATGAATTGATTGTAAACATCATGCAAAACAATTATGGTAGGGACTCGTAGCAACATGATTGTCTAACATGTTTCAAGACCCTCTACAAAACATAATCCCTACCAATACATTTGAGTCCATTTCTCAAAATTTTCCATACCTTATTTCCACATAATTGCATTCCCAATATAGCATGTCTTGACATTTCATCTGTTCAAACATTATCCTTGATTTTAGATATTGTGACAAACAAGACATTAAATGTAAATAGTCAATTGACTGTTGCACAATAGACTTCACTATTGAATGTGCTTCAAGCACATGCAACTAAATTTGCATGGGATTACCATGATATATAAGGAATAGATCCAAATAGGCATGCATTATATTTACATTAATGATCGCTATAAACCAGTTAGGCAACCCCAAAGGAGAATGAACCTACAATTTGTGATATAGTCAAAGCATAATTACAAAAGTTGTTGGATGCAAAATTCATCTATCCAATGTCTGACAGTCAATGGGTGTATCCACTAGTAATTGTACCTAAGAAAGGAGGGAAATGGAGGGGGTGTGTAGATTTCCATGAGTTGAATGCAACAACTAGGAAAGACCACTTTCCCCATCCATTCATTGACCAAGTACTAGATTCACAAGTAGGCAAGCAATACTTTTCCTTTTTGGATGGGTTTAGTGGATACAACCAAATTAAGATAACCCTAGAAGACCAAGAAAAGACAACCTTCACATGCCCTTGGGGTACATATGCTTACTTTGTCTTTCCATTTGGGCTACAATGCACCTGCCACCTTCTAAAGGGCAGTATTGAGCATATTCTCAAAAAATTTCTCATGATTCCATGGAGGTTTACATGGATGATTTTACAAATTATGGGAATACCAATGAAGAAACACTTTCTAGTTTGGAGAAGGTACTATAGAGATGTCAAGATCATCACTTGTCCCTGATTCATGAGAAACAATTCATGATGATGATAGAGGGAGTAGTCTTGGGACATTTTGTGTCCAATAAGGGAATTCGAGTGGAACCCAACAAAATTGAAGTAATGTCAACATTGCATGTACCTTGAAAACAAAAGGATGTTAGAAGCTTCCTTGGCCACACTGGGTACTATAGGAGATTCATATAAGATTTTAGTAAACTTGCAATGCCATTGTTTGTCTTATTGTCTAAAGATGTAGAGTTTGAACGGACACTTTCTTGTCAACATGCCTTTGAAGCTCTCAAGGCAACACTAACCAAGACCCCTATCTTGAGAGGGCCAAATTGGAATTTACCTTTCCATATCCATATAGATGTTTTTGATTTTGTAATAAGAGTTGTGCTAGGAAAAAAGGAAGGAAACCTTGAGTATGCCATTTATTATATCAGTAAAAATATTCAAAGGACATAACTCAACTATATAGTAACTGAAAAGGAGATGTTAGCAGTGGTTTGTGTAATCAACAAATTTAGACACTATTGTTGTCAATCAGATTGCACCCGAATGCTTGAATGATTAAATTTAGCAATCTGTTGAAACATGGGAACTATATTTAGGTTGTGGGTATTCCTATGGTGAAGATAGACCTCTAGATTCTAGGCTGGTTCCTATATGATTATCTGATTATAGACTTGAAACTTGATGGGAAAAAGGAAAGAAACTTAATCTAATGCAAAACTGAAAAAAACTGAACATAGCTGAATTGTGGTGATGCACCTATTTGATTTAAAGAAAACAGATTAACTCACAACTGATTCATCATGAAGCTTATTTTCACAACTCAGATTGAACAATTTAACTGCATTAATGATTCATAGACAAGCCTGATAATTCATTCTTTATGAAGGAAGAATTTATTTTCACAACTTTAAAGATATGGATATACTTGAGACACAATCTATGACCTGCAACTAAGATTACTTTTTCGTGTACATGCATTCATGAATGTTGACAGAAATTTAAAGGTTTTGATATCAAACACATTAAATTTGCATCCAAAACATTCACAAAACAAAACACCTGAATCTAAGAAGGATAATATTTAACTTGCAATGACAAAGAAGGAACGCTCTGCAAATGATACTCCAAGATAACTTGTAAAGACTGCTGCATAATTTATTAAATTCTAAATATGAAAGCTGAGTTACAAGATGATTCACTTTGCAGAATGCAAAGGCTGAAAAACAAGAACTAGAGGAAAAAGATAAAAAATTTCCAATATATGCAAAAAGCCCCTTCAAGGCATGAAGATGAAACTGAAAGTCAATTTCAGTGTGAAATTGATAACTCCAAGGCAAATCCCGAGCAAAAATAAATATCTCCAAAATGAAGGCCCAAACCCATGTAAAAATGAGTGCACTTAGGTTCAAACTCGCAATCACAATGTGTACAACTGAAAAGTAACTCAAACTAGCTCTAGAATGCATGAAAATAGCACTGAAAGTGAACTAAAGTCGAAAAATATCCCCAAAATATCTTCTCACGAGCAAAAGCAAAAAGGTTTGAAAAACGGGCCCACAACTGCATGAAAAGAACTCCATTTCACTATTTTGCATGAAAAATATTCCAAATTGGGCTTATGTTTATTGCATGTTTTTGGAAAAGGCGGTAGCTTTAATTAAATATTAAAAAACAATCATTTCTAATTATTTTAATATTTAATATGTTGAGTCTCTTATTCATGCATTTTCATATTAAATATTAAGGTAATGGAAATATTACCATTTAATATTTAATTACTAAAGTGACTTGGTCAAAATCATGCAAAACTGAAGTGACACTTTATAAATATTTCAAAAATCAAACATAAGTTTGAAGTCCACCTTCAATGGCACGGGTAGGGAAAAATCATTAGGTCTATCGACTAAAATTCAAGACCATAGGTGCAAATAATAATCTGGAATGAATCTTTTAAAACAAGTCAAAAATGCCAATGGTTTGAATTAGGGCTTTTAGGAAAAAACCATCGAACCCTAAACTACCTTCATTTTCTACTTTGCATTCTTGAAACACCTAATCAACAGCTGCGCCGCCATGCTTGGAAGGAGTTTCGAGTCTTCATCATTTTCTGTTGTTTCAATGATTTTGCTGAAGATTTCTACAGAGAAAACATGGTAAGTGTTTTGTTTCTCAGCTGTAATTCAGACTTGACCTCCATCTTTAAGCATTTTGCTGGTCTTATAGTCGTGGCTGCAAACATAATATTCTGATATACTTTCTTCTCTCTATTATTTTGTTGTTCTTCAACTGTTCTGGGCCGCCATTGAGGAATTTGAACTTGAATTTCATACACCATTCTATGCTATGCCTGGGTTGAGTCTTCGAAGATTTATTGTTGGTAATAAATGGTAAACATCATTCCCAACCCAAAAATGGCTTTTATCTCAGATTTAGGAGCATTTTCGGGCTTATAGCCGCGACTATGAGATATATATTTTTATGTATTTTCTCCTTTTGTGTATATTTCTGTTATTGCCTCTACATTCGAGGTTGCCAAGGTGGATTTCTGAAGGTGTTTGAGTATATATTGGTCACCATTGTTAGCTTTAACTTAGCTTTTGGAATCATTTTCTCTACAATCGGCCTTGAAACTCACAGGCCGCGACTAGAGAAACTTTGAGGTGATCATTTCTAAAGACTTTGGAGGGCGTCCCCTGTAAGCATTTTTGTGTAAGTTGCTTCATCATTTTTATCTCTGTATTATGGAAAACTTTTGATGTACATATAATCATCTTTGCTCCTTCATAGCACTCCTCTTCCTTAAAATCTATGGGACTATTATTGATATAGCTGAGAACGTAATTTGCAATTGAAAAGAAAAGAAACTTTCTTAAACTTTGTGGCCACCATGGGGGTTTTGTGTATTTATATTTTACCTGGGCTTCCTCCTGTGAACCCTAGCCATGGGGTCTTCTGTGTACTTGAAATTCATCACACTTTGTATCTTCTAGAGCAAACCGTCATATGAGTAAACTATGATAATAATGAATCTGTATTTTAATTAAAAACCCTCATGTGGGTGCTCTGGAAAATGCAAGAACAACCTTCCATTAACCTGTAGCAGCATTGCACTTTGTGAATCACAATTATTCTGAAACAAAAATAATCTTTGATTGCACTTAGCACTAGAATTAATAACCCAACATGGGTAACTTATTTTCCAAGAGGACAAAACACTCCTAATTCTTGTGCATTAAATTTAGACTCAAATCTTCATGGCTGTAGCTCCACTTGTATTGTTAATGTCACTTTGTTGATTGTATTCCATTATGTTCTAAGTACTATGGTGAATAATCATTATTCTTGTATGAGATATCCTCTTCATCATGCCAATAATGGTTGTTTGATCAGTTTCACGCCATAATGTTGTCTTGAAACCCCTTTGAGAATGATGAAAAAGAGGAACTGACCTTCTCTTTTTGTTGTTTCCATGAAAGGTGAATGCCTGTAACTGTTTCTTGATGCTCACCTCATATGTTATCATACAGAATTTTAAGTGCATTCATTTAGATAGTGATATATAAAACTAGCCTTGATGTTCTTTCATTTTGCACTTGAGCCACTTTGATACTTTATGATTACCATTCATTCTATATGACTATGAAGGCTTCCATGATAACCCTATAAGGTTTTGTTGTTCTAAACTTTGTATTTTGCTCCTTTTCTTTGGAATATATGGCTACGATCATGTGATCTATTCCTTGAAGGCTTGACTGCTCCTCAAAAGTAACTCATGCTTTGTATATATGCATTATCTCATTCATGGCTGCCTCCTTTAGTGCTGCTACAAATTACTTTTGTTAAGTCTATCAATCATAAAATCATTCATAAGCTATATGAAGTAGCTTGATTTCCATATTCTTATTTTAAATATGTATGAAACATGGTCCTTTTTTAACCCTTCTGTAGGCAATCAAGAATAATGATAACTCATAAGGTTGATATATTAATGATGCCTCTTGATGTTTTTATATAACCATGCTGTCCTGTTGTCATGTTGACTGCCCTCTTGAGTCTCTGAATGAACTATGTATGTACTTTGGAGTTGTAAGAAACAATCTAATTGTTTGAGTGCTTCATTTTCCCTTCAGTATAAAGGGGGCTCCATACTTTATTAAATTGTAAACATGAATGAAAGGCATAGCTGAAACAAAGAATGAAAAATGCAATTAATGCTCTCTTAACATGCTTCTTTGATTGTTCTATTGAATTATAAGCAATAATATGCTTGCTCAATCTGTTTTCACCATGTTGAATTAGACTGCTTTATGAATTTTTATTACAACAGTTCCATTTGATGACTGTAATTAAATACCTGATAACTCTCAAATAATGATATGAATGAGAGGTATCCTTACGATATGCTGGGCTCAACCCTTTTGGGAGCCCGTTTTTCTCCACATATTTGATGAAAATAATCACGAACATAAAGAGCCTATTCCTGCACATTGAAACAAACAAGTTAGTGAAAATAATCGAAGCTGAAAGCTTCCATTGAACTCTGCGTTCCTTGATTGTCAACCTTTGTAACTCAATCATCTGGTGAATGCTTGATTGAATGTATATTACATTCTTGTTGGTAGCGTATACATGAAGTAGAATGTAATTTATCATTGCTTAGAGTAAATCTCTAACATCATTCTTTTTACAATATTGTAGGTTCATGGAGCGTGGAATCAAGATTGCTGCAGCTTGAAGACGCAACAACTGAAGACATCAAGCAAAAGCAGTTCATCATCACAAACAATGATGAATTGCTTCCCTCCTTTTTGTTTATGTTATCTTCAATAGTGTAGTATTCCATCCCATTTTGTATTCATTATTTGATTAAGACAATCAAATTCAGTTACTCTCGCGGCTTGTGCGGGATTTCAGTTTTTTCAAAATGAATAAAAAGCATTATTATGCAAATGTCCAATTTTTTGTTTCAAATACTTGCATAATAAAACTGTACTCAAAATGTAATCTGATCTTTATGATGAACAATGAATACTTAGCAGCAAAAATTTGGAAATTTTTGTACCTATGAATGATGAATTCAATTTAGCTCTACTTGTTTGAGCTCGTAGTGAAAAATAGGTAACAAATTGGTGACCTTTGCGGAGTGTTTGCTTGCTAAACACCATAGACTAGTATATCGCTTATCCATTGGGCATGGAGTCCATTTTTGCTCTGTTCTGACTCAAAAAATTGTAACTTAGCTTCAAACCAAACAAACTGAAAGAAACTACTGCAACTTTGTTGAAGACAGAGTTTGAAAAACCATGTGCAACAACTGCACTTATAGAAAACACGACAAAACTGAAATGAAACGTGCCATGGGGCACTTATTGAAAAAAAAACTGAAGCTAAAACTACTCTATCCTACACTACCGAGCAGTGGTAGTGATCAAACATAACCATTCATGGGTTGTGAGAAAAAATCACCCTTTCTCACCAACTTAGGACATGCTTCTTGCTTGCAAATTTTCCAATAAGGATGAAGGAAAAGTAAATGTCGAGCGCATAGATTAAACACCTCTTCAATTATGAAAACCACCTACTTTTTTGTGTTAGACAAGAGGTGCATGCAACTATTTTGAATATGGTAAGCAACCTACATTGATGACTTTTGATGCTCAATCTCGTTCTCCCAAGTAGGTAATTCAAATGGTAACTCCTCTTGATTGCCTGCCAAGTATGCCAGGTGTCTGATAGGACATCCCCTTGTCGGGACACTCAACTTGTAACCTTTAGCCCCATGTTTATGCTCTATTTTCTCAGCCCATTGTTCATGATTTTCAAGAACATTAAATGAAGTTAAGCTGTCCTTTTGTTGATCTCTGAAGACTTCATTCTTTCCTTGAAAAGATGTTGATTGGAAGTAATATGCAAGTTGTTCATTGGTTGCTACAGTTTGAGCTTCTTGAAAGATTTGTCTATTATTCTTTATAGGAAGATCAACTGTTCTTTCTTTTAGCTCTGCAATGAAAAAGGAGTCATGTTTCTTTGCGTCATCTATAATAGTCTCTGAAAAGAAACCATTAATGTTTTCAATGGTTGGATCTTCTTGACTAAGGAGCTGATATCCCTATTGGATGACTGAAAACAAGTCCTCAAACTTTTGTTCCTTATGCTCTTCGTCCATTATAGAATACAACTCCTCAACAGAGTGGGGCAGCTCATCAAATAAGTTCATAGGCTGCAAGACATTATCTTCTACAACTTTTTCAATAGCAAAGTGGAAAATGAAAGGTAGTTTAGGGTTTGATGGTTTTTTCCTAAAATCCCTAATTCAAACCATTGGCATTTTTGACTTGTTTTAAAAGAATCATTCCAGATTATTATTTGCACCTATGGTCTTGACTTTTAGTCAATAGACCTAATGATTTTTCCCTACCCATGCCATTGAAGGTGGACTTCAAACTTATGTTTGATTTTTGAAATATTTATAAAGTGTCACTTCAGTTTTGCATGATTTTGACCAAGTCACTTTAGTAATTAAATATTAAATGGTAATATTTCCATTACCTTAATATTTAATATGAAAATGCATGAATAAGAGACTCAACATATTAAATATTAAAATAATCAGAAATGATTGTTTTTTAATATTTAATTAAAGCTATCGCCTTTTCCAAAAACATGCAATAAACATAAGCCCAATTTGGAATATTTTTCATGCAGAACAGTGAAATGGAGTTCTTTTCATGCAGTTGTAGGCCGTTTTTCAAAGCTTTTTGCTTTTGCTCGTGAGAAGATATTTCAGGGATATTTTTCGACTTCAGTTCACTTTTAGTGCTATTTTCATGCATTTTGGAGCCAGTTCGAGTTACTTTTTAGTTGTACACATTGTGACTGTGAGTTTGAACCTGAGTGCACTCATTTTTGCATGGGTTTGGGCCTTCATTTTGGAGATATTTATTTTTGCTCAGGATTTTCCTTGGAGTTATCACTTTCACAAATAAATTGACTTTTAGTTTCATCTTCATGCCTTGAAGGGGCTTTTTGTATATATTGGAAAAAGTTTATCTTTTTCCTCTAGTTCTTGTTTTTCAACCTTTGCATTCTGCAAAGTGAATCATCTTGTAACTCAAATTTCATATTCAGAATTTAATAAATTATGCAGCAGTCTTTACAGGTTATCTTGGAGTATCATTTGCAGAGCATTCCTTCTTTTATCATTGCAAGTTAAATATTATCCTTCTTAGATTCAAGTGTTTTGTTTTGTGAATTTTTTGGATGCAAATTTAATGTGTTTGATATCAGAACCTTTAAATTTCTGTCAACATTCATGAATGCATGTACACAAAAAAATAATCTTAGTTGCAGGTCATAGATTGTGTCTCAAGTATATCCATATCTTTAAAGTTGTGAAAATAAATTCTTCCTTCATAAAGAATGAATTATCAGGCCTGTCTGTGAATCATTAATGCAGTTAAATTGTTCAATCTGAGTTGTGAAAATAAGCTTCATGATGAATCAGTTGTGAGTTAATCTGTTTTCTTTAAATAAAATAGGTGCATCACCACAATTCAACTCTGTTCAGTTTTTTTCAGTTTTGCATTAGATTAAGTTTCTTTCTTTTTCCCATCAAGTTTCAAGTCTATAATCAGATAATCATATAGGAACCGGCCTAGAATTTGGAGGTCTATCTTCTCCATAGGAATACCCACAGCCTGAAGATAGTTCCCATGTTTCAACAGATTGCTAAATTTAATCATTCAAGCGTTCAGGTGCAATCTGATTGACAACAACTACATTACAGGGTATTTTGTACTCATACATACTGACCATACAACAATAAGGTACCTAATGAACAAACCAATAGTTGGTGGCAGGATTGTGAGATGGTTACTACTAATTCAGGAACTTGATATTACTATTGTAGACAAGCTAGGGAAAGTCAATGTAGTAGTAGACTTTCTCTCTAGACTACCAACCAAATTAGAAGATGTTGTAGATGATTCATTCTCAAATGACCATCTATTTTCTCTCTCTACATATACCTTAGTATGTAGACATAGCCAACTATCTAGTAGCAAGGAAAACACCACCCCATCTCTCACCAAGGGAGAAGAGACAATTAGTTTAGAAAAGTTTGTCTTACTCATGGATAGTTGGATATTTATTCTACACAAGGCTTGAAAATACAATGAGAAGATGAATCAAAGAAGATGAAGTATATGAAATCCTAAGAGAATACCATGATGAACCTTATGGGGGACACTTTGTAGCAAAGAGGACAACTCTTAAGATTTTGAATACTAGCTATTATTGGCCAACACTTCATAAAGATGTAGTTAAATACATAAGGAGTTGTGATAGATGTAAGAGAATGGAGGCCCAGCCAAAAATGGAGTGAGGCCCCGTGGCTTTTGTAGTAATAGCCGTTTTGATGAATGGTTGAATTGCATTGGTCCCATACTGCGGCGATACGATATTAAAAAGGCCATATTGGTTTAATGTGATTGCTTTACTAAAGATTGGAGATTAAAGCCCGCGGAAATTTGCAAGGGATTGGAATATTGACGAAGTTTTCTCTATAAAGAATATCTTCTGAGAATATGGTGTTCCTAGAAAATAATCCCGCGAAACAGAGCCTGGTATAAGGAATCTGTCCACAAAAACTAGTGTGGGAATATGGGATCATACATAAAAAGTCTACACCTTGTCACCCTCAAGCAAATGGTCAAGTGGAAGTCACTAACAGAGAAATTAAAAAAATCCTAACAAAAATAATGAAACTCCATAGGAAGGATTGGGCAACCAAGTTATCTAAAGAAGTTTGGGCTTATAGGACAACTTGGAAGACAACAATAGGTTTTACACCATATGAATTGGTGTATGGTAAAAAAATAGTACTTCTAATAGAATTTGAATACAAAACTCTGAGAACAACAACCTAATTGGGCATGGATTTATCAACAACACAAAACGAGAGGTTGCATAACATCAATACCTTGGATGAAATAAGAGTGGAAGCAATACGCCATACTAAACTCATCCAAAACCAAAGAATGCATTTTTATGACTAGTTTATTATGACCAAAGTATTTAGTGCAGGTGATTGGGCTTTACTTTAT
Organism: Sequoia sempervirens; assembly: GCA_007258455.2. Taxonomy (NCBI): domain Eukaryota; kingdom Viridiplantae; phylum Streptophyta; class Pinopsida; order Cupressales; family Cupressaceae; genus Sequoia; species Sequoia sempervirens. The sequence continues at coordinate 47,351 of VDFB02327512.1, forward strand.
GATCCAAGTTACAAAGATTATAAGGTAAAACTACAGACCAGATGGCTTGGGCCATATGAAATAAAAATAGCTTTTCCAAATGGAGCAGCTCAGTTACAAACAATTGATGATGTATGATTTTCATTATTAGTTCAAGGCCACATATTAAATCTCTATAAACGACCATTACAAAAGGATGAATTCCTTTTATCACTAC
>VDFB02327513.1:0-14876 GCA_007258455.2 Sequoia sempervirens
CTCCATCTTCCCCACTTGAAGAGTCCCAACAAGACTCCATTATTATGCCTCCCGCACACAATGAGTCACACCAAGAGTCTAATCCAAAGCATGCCAACATATCCCCTTCTCCAGATCAAGATCCTACCATCCCAGCTAGTCCACCTCAAGATCACAGTCCCCCATCCATTCCATCCCATGATCCCCTTGTCATTCAAGCTTCCACCACTCCATCTCCATCTCCAGTGCATGATCCCACTACCACAAATCCAAATCCTATCATATCTCCTAATCCCTCTCCTCATATCACCCATCCACATGCTGCTATCCCATCATCTCCCTCTCATGATACCCCATCATCGCCTAAAACTGCTATACCTACACCGCTTGCATATCCCCTTGGTACTCTCACATTCTTCCATGGTGGTCTCCTTGCAGAAGAAAAGCATAGTGTATTTACCACCCATCATCCTCCACCTAATAATGGACTCCCATCATGTTTTCAAAATAACACAAATCCTATCATGGATCGCATGCTCAAGAAAATGAATTATCAAGGAAGAGGTCTAGGCCTTCATGAGCAAGGTATTTTAGAGCCCATCCAAGTCAAAAAACAAGTCTACATGCAAGGTCTTGGACCTATTTCCCAAGACTCACAATCAAAAGATGTTGGTACAACCTCTAGACGTCCTCAATGAGCCTTTTCCAAAAGAAATTTCAGCTCTTTCCATCGCTCCACCAAATCATATGCTACCATCCCTCCTCCTCTATCGTATCGCCTCAAAACAACCATCCATATTCCTCCTTCATCTGCTCCATCCATTTTGGGTCCTTACATCCCTCCATCCACCATCTCCCACCCTTCATCTACTCCATCCATCTTGGGTTCTTATGTCCCTCCACCCACTATGACTGCTTTCGGTCCATATATCCCAAGATCACCTCCTCCATCTCATCCTTTCATCCATCCAACACTGATCCATCTCATCCATCATAAACATCCCTCTTACATATCCCATAATCAAGATCAACAAAGGCACATACCTAAACATCCTCCATCTACACATAATCCTCATAATTCTACCTCCATCACTCCACATCATCCATCTCCTCACACCCATCCCATTGCTACTAAAAACACTTTGGTTGTTAAAGAAAAAATGCATAAATCCAAGCATCCACATGAATCTACGGCTCCCCATGTCCCCTCCAAAAGACATGGCGAAGAAAAGAAAAATCTAAATATACATCAAATCCATAGGCCACAAAGACCCACCAAAGACAAAACCATGTGGGATCCTAAAGAAAAAGAGATGCAATGCCATCACATGAAAAAAATCTATGTAAGAAAACATCCAAAGTCACAATCCAAAAGCTAATTATACATCCCTTTCTATCTCCTAAGTCCTGCTTTTTGGGTCCCTATATCCCTAAATTCACCTATTCCACTTCCATTATCCCTCTACATTCTCCATCCTTAATCCTATTATTTTTCATATCCATAACCACATGTGCCAACGTTGTCCTAACACATCTCCCTATCACATATCCACCCCATCATTCTATCCATACCCTTTCCAGCATCCCATCCATTATCCTATGTATCAACCCCATCAAATCCCTCTAATTCATCCTCATGCATAATCCATTTATCCTAATAAGGTTGTACCAACATCCAACAGTCACTTCAAACATGGGCTCTTAACACCTTGATCCTTATCACATTTCTTCTAAATTTGTTTATCCACTTCCTTATCCTTAACCCATCTCCTTCTGCATGACATCCGAAAATACAAAAAATCCAAAAAAGTCAAAAAGTCCAAAAATCAAAAATCAAAAAAATTAAAAATTAAAAAAATAAATAAAAAAAAATCAAAAAATCAAAAAAATAAAATAGTAAAGAGAAATAATTCGTCCAATGGTGAAAACTTGGCAAACAAGTGCCTTGGATAGATACCGTGATGAAAACCTGGCAAACAGGCGTCATGCGTAAATCCCCATTTGCACTTGGGGGCAACTTCCTGATATGCATTCCCTCCATCTGCTATGCTTCTAGCTATGCTTTCAGCTATACACTCGTAATCCCCTCCATCCCACCTATCTTTCACATCCTACCATCATATTCGATTTATCTCCCATCCCTCCATCCTTCTTGTGATCTTGATCAAAACAGGGGCACCTACCTATACATGCTTTGGCCACCTCTTGGTATACATTCCATTCATCCATGTTATGTTGTATTCCTTGGTCACCCATCGTATCCTCCTCTAGTTATCTCCTTTTCCCATCCACTCGTCTTCCATCCCTCATGCCTCATCATATATGACATATCTCAAATGGGGGCATTTGTCTTCCTTTGTAACATAGTCCTTGGAGACATCATCTATCATAACATTCCTTCATCTCCCTCTCCATCTGTCATGATATCTCTTCCATCTCCTAATCCTTATATCCCTATCTATCTATCATAACATCCCTTCATCTCCCTCTCCATCTGTCACGATATCCCTTCCATCTCCCAACCCTTGTATCCCTATCCATCTATCACAACATCCCTTCCATCTCCCCATCCTTATCTTCGTATCCATCTATCCTAGCATCCCTTTCATCTCCCAATCCTTATATCCCTCTCCATCTATTATAGCATCCCTTCCATCTCCCCATCCTTATCTTCACATCCCAATCCTTCTGTCCCTATCCATCTATCATAGCATCCCTTCCATCTCCCCATCCTTATCTTCGCATCCCAATCCTTTTGTCCTTATCCATCTATCACAGCATCCCTTCCATCTCCCCATCCTTATCTTCGCATCCCAATCCTTCTGTCCCTATCCATCTATCACAACATCCCTTCCATCTCCCCATCCTTATCTTCGTATCCATCTATCCTAGCATTCCTTTCATCTCCCAATCCTTATATCCCTCTCCATCTATCACAGCATCCCTTCCATCTCCCCATCCTTATCTTCATATCCATCTATCATAACATCCCTTCATCTCCCTATCCATCTATCATAGCATCCATTCCATCTCCCCATCCTTATCTTCGTATCCATCTATCCTAGCATCCCTTTCATCTCCCAATCCTTATGTCCCTATCCATCTATCACAGCATCCCTTCCATCTCCCCATCCTTATTTTCGTATCCATCTATCCTAGCATCCCTTTTATCTCCCAATCTTTATGTCCCTATCCATCTATCATAGCATCCCTTCCATCTCCCCATCCTTATCTTCATATCCATCTATCCTAGCATCCCTTTCATCTCCCAACTCTTATATTCCTATCCATCCAAACAATCCCTCCCATCCCCCATCCCTATATCTCTATCCGTTCTTTCATCTTTATCCTCATCCCATCTCACAATCCCTTGTCATTGGTATCTGGCTATAGGCCTCCCCCCATGCAACCCAATGCCATTTATCTCATCGTCATCACCCCTGCTTCTCTTGCACATCTTTCCAATCCCCTATCACTTTTCATCACTCATCTATCTATCATATCATCCTCCCAAGTCATTTTAATGCTTTGGATAACTATCCCATCCCTGAGCTTTATGTGATCGTCATCATCCTATCCAATCCAACAGGTCTATCCTATCTTGTCGTATCGGTCCCATCTTTTTATCCACTTATCCTATCATCTTATCATCCTTTATCCATTGTTTTTCTTTGGTCTTGTCGAACTACGTTTCCCTTGCACTTTCATGTAGGCAAGGTCGATCATTTGATCCGCCCCCAGGGATCCTTTATCATCTATCATCAGGTCTTTCTTTTTCCATCCTGTCATCCATCAAAGTCTCCATCATGGTCCGTCATCGGCCTCTTGTCGAACTACGTTGCCCCTGTGCTTTCACGTGGGCAAGGTCGGTCACTTGATCCACCCCCGGGGCTCCTCTATCATCTAGCGTTAGTCTTTCTGCTCTATCCATCCACTCCTTTATCATCTATCATCAATCTTTGCTTTTGTCTCTCCAGTCCTTGTCATCCACTATTAGTCTTCATCATCCTCTTTCTAATTTTATCCATGGTCAGTCGTTCGTCTTTTATCGAACTACGAGGGCTCTGTGCTTTCACGTAGGCAAGGCTAATCTTTGATTGGCCCTCGAGCCCCTAGGTATTTATGGTGTGTCAGTCTTCTCTCTTGTGTCTTGTCTTGTGTCGTGTCATCAAGCTATGCCCTCATCTAACTGGTTCTTAACAAACAAGATCCACTTGTATCAACAGATCCAATCGCTTTTGAACATCCCACGTCATAATGATCTTTTAGTTTAGTATCCATCATCTTTGGTCTCAATAGGCTGCATCCTTCCTAACAGACCTCATCAATCCCACCCATCCCCTTGATCCTATGGCAAAGGACATTTGAAATTGATTGCGATCTTTTGATGCTTTTGGCTTTTGTTTTATCATTTGAGCTCCCTATCATCCTTGTCAGGGCCACCATAATCCATCCTTATTATGATTGTGTTTGATTGGTCACATGAGGGGCATATCTTGATCTTTGCGATTGTGTCTTCTTGGTTTGTGCGTGAGTACCCACCAAGATCCCGAGGTCTTGTGTTATTTTGCAGGGCATCCTTTTTGTGCTTGTGGTTATCTCAATACCTGGCATGACCAAGGTCTTTCTTTGTGACTTTGGAGTGTTGGGATAGCCTTCCTGTCTGTTGTGTTTGTTTCATGTATTAGACACTAATACGCCTTGGTTCCACATACCCTGGCACTGGGTGTCTTATGCTATAGCAAAAATCAGTGCTCCGAAGATGGAAAATTGTATTTAGAATTGCATTTCATTTTCTATTTCATCATCTTGCATGTATCCCCCATCCCTTCATCCTTCTTCACAATCCCCCCATCCCTCCATCTTTTCCATCTATTCCTTTTCTTTTTCCCCTCTTCTTCTTTCCTCCCCCTGGAGTGAAGCGAAGGCCGAGGATCAAAATTAAGCTATCCGGTGGCTCCGCCGAGGCCGAATCCGCCGAGGTGTGAAGTCGTCCCTCAGGCGGCCCACCCTAAAGGCCGGTTCCCACACCGCCCACGGTGACTCCACCGGTGGTTCCCCCTGCGGTGACTCCTTTCTTGGTGACGATGGCATACGGAGGCTCGCCCGCCCGTTCTTATTCAGTATTTTCTTGGCTACATTTTAGCCTTTTTTAAAAAAAAACTAATCGACCCATTTTCTAATTTCCCCCACCATCAAAGCCATGTGTTGGAAATTTTTCCAAAATTTATCAAAAACCATATTTTTGGGGTTTTGATTTACAATGAAACTTGAAGGCCATAACTTTTGACTCGGGTGTCCGTTTGAGTTGAAATTTGATGGGTGGTTGCATTATGAGATAACAAGTGGATTCCCAACGAGTTTTTTTAAAAGCCGTTGGAATCTGTTTTACCACATTTTTGGGGCCTCAAACTTTCATCTTGACCCTCAAAATCCCAATTTAGTATTTTTTTTCTAACATTTTGAAAAATTGTTTTCACTCATAACTCGAAATGCATATCTTGAATTTGGGATGTTAGTTGGCAATTCATCCTATCTCAATATTGGGTATTTCTTAAAAAAAAATTGGACTCTCGAAAGTATATCCATGAGGTTTCCTAAAATGGCAAAATTTGACAAATTTTGAAAATTGCCAAATCAGAAAAAATCTGATTGTCAACACCTTACGCCCTTTAAACCCCGGAACTCGGTGTAGAATCAATCCAATCATATCCTTCAATCATTCTAGTCTTTAATCCAATCCTCATCTGAGCTTTAATTTAATCCCAATCTGAGCTTAACCAAAACCCTAATCTGAGCTTTAGTCCATCTCCAGTCCAAATCTTTGGATATCAAACCAAATCTTAAGATCCTTCTCTCCATCTCACATATCAATCTTCTCCTCATCTATTCCATGTTGCACAAATCATCTAATCAAATCCTTGGTCTTGTCCCCAATCTTGTTACCAGCTTTGACCCCTCATCCTCATCCTCATCATCATCCATTAGTATCCTTCCCCATCCCTTTGGTGTTGTTTTGGGATGTATCCTTCCCTCATCAACAACACTTTCATCATCATCATCGGGAGGTATTCTTCCCTATCCTTTAGTGGTGTTTTGGGATGTATCCTTCCCTCATCAATACCACTTAGTGGGATGTATCCTTCCCTATCCTCGTGTTGTTTTGGGATCCTTCATTCCCTCATTGACAACACTCCATCCATCATCAACCCATTTTGGCTTGTACCTTGACTGGGGCAACATCACCTTTTGTCCTAAAATCCATTTGTGCTTCATCCATCTCCTATCGCTTCTCCTTCTCTCTTGTCCATCACTTTGCATCATCTCCCTCATCTCATCTATTTCGAGAGCACACATGTGTTCTCTTCAACCTGCATGTCCTCTCGAGGGGGCATCCTCAATCCCTACTCTTCATCTTCACCCCCATCATCTTTCTTCCTAGTCATCCCTTTGATGACTGGGACATCTTTCCCAATCTAACCATCTTCTTCTGGGTTCTATATTTTAATATTCTTTGAAATAATGCTACTTCATAGCACCACCATCTCAAGAGGGAAAAATGTGAACATCAAGTGGGACACTTAATTTATCCAAAATTTATCACTTTTCGTCTAAACATCCTCTTATGGGGTTAATTAAATGTGTACTATTATTTAATTAATATCATAGTCTGCCAAATCGTGGGTATTTAATTAATAATTAATGCTTTACTCTTTTAATCCTCCTTTCATCAAATGAGATTAAATAAATAATACATTTATTTATTTCCTCACATGTCATTTTCATCTAATCCTAAATCCATCTCCTAATTTCTTTAAATTTAAAGGGATGGTACAAAATACCCTAATTCTTGATTAGGATGTGTCACATCCTCAACTTTTAGAGTTGGCTTCTAATCCTCATTTATCTTCTAATTCTTGATTAATTAATCTTATGTCGGTGCAACGGTCAACTCTCCCCATTCCCAAAGGAATTTTTAATTCATTTTATTCTTCCTAGAATCCCTTTTCCCATGCATCTTCTAGAACCTTTGACTTGTCACATCAAGTCACATGCTTGACAAATTCCCACCTTTTGGGAACCTTGTATTATCCACTAGATTCTTCCAATCATTGTGAATTAACTTTTATTCACCCAAGATTCTTCCCATCTCCCAATGTACTTGCAAGGTACCTGTCCTTCCTCCACATCATGTACTTCTCCACCTCACTTACACCTCATCTCCTCTTAGCCACTTCACCATCCACATGTCGAGATGTGAGGGCTTGTGAGTTCTCAACCCACCATAGCCCTTCATCTTGACCTTGTTGGATGAATCTCAACCGTTGAATTCTCTAGAGAATTCAAATTCCCCTATAAATACCCCCTCCTCAAGGGCATTTTCAACACTTTTTAATTTGGGTAACCTCATGCTGTCAATTTTCATTCTCAAGTATTCACTATCATTTAGCCATCCACTTTGATCATCTTGCATATTCAATCTTGCATCTAGCTACACCAAAAAGCCATCCAAGGAGCACACAAATTCATCTAAATCAAGGGCCAACCAAGGAGTCTTCAACAAGAAGGAAGGTATAATCGATTTACGTTTGTATTTCATCTATTTTCCTTGTTTTATTACTCTTTAGGCTAATCTTTGAAGTGTTCTTAGTATTTTTCCACTTGCATTTTTAGTTATTTTGCACATTAGAGTAGGGTAAAATTCCAAGGTACACAGATATTATTCTGGGTATTGATCCATTGGAAGGCCCTTCTCTTGCCGATCGTTTTGAGTACTAGATTGTAATTGGTGAAGATTTGAATTTTCTAAAGTAGGTGAGCTTCTCCATGCGACACAAGGCTGAAACTGATAATTTGCTCATATTTCCTCATTGGCTCAAAATTTCATTCTGGGTATTTGAGATATCACTTCTCCTATCAAGGGCGTCCATTTCAATAACAAGAAATGATTTTTTGGTGAAGAATATAATTTATTAGAGAAAATTTCCCTTCTAGAGAGGTATGGCCTTGTTGCGTTTGTTGCACTTTGTTTGGTGGGTTGAAAAGACGTTCAAACAACAAATTCTAGGACTCTTTTTGCTACACAAAAACTCTATATAGCTTGGTCACTTTAACTTGCATCTTGGGGAAAGGTGTACTTGTCAAGTGAGCTTCATGATTGCTGAAAGAACTCAATTTCCAAGTCTGATAATAAGTTTTAAATTCTGATTTTTGAAGCTTTGTATGAGTGAAATCAAATATTGAAGAAATCAAAAAATTTGTTGCTTCTAAAAGTGTTATTTCTAGTTCATTTATGCTCTCTTTATTTAATTGTTATTGCACAATGCTAAAAAAAATAAAAATGTAAACCCTTCACTTGCAATGCAAAAACTTCATGAAAATGATTGCAAACAACAAACAACAACAGGGTAAGAAAAAAAATCATTTGGGGGTTGGCCATTATAGTGGTTGGCCATAATATGTTCGGTTGAAGATATTATTCTGGGTATTGATCCATTGGAAGGCCCTTCTCTTGCCGATCGTTTTGAGTACTAGATTGTAATTTTTGGGTGAAGATTTGAATTTTCTAAAGAAGGTTGAGCTTCTCCAGGCGACAGGGCTGAAACTGATAATTTGCTCATATTTCCTCATTGGCTCGAGATTTCATTTTGGGTATTTGAGATATCACTTCTCCTATCAAGGGTGTCCATTTCAATAACAAGAACGTATTTCTTGGTGAAGAATCTAATTTATTAGAGAAAATTTCCCTTCTAGAGAGGTGCGGCCTTGTTAGGTTTGTTGCACTTTGTTTGGTGGGTTGAAAAGACATTCAAACAACAGATTCTAGGGCCCTTTTGGATGCACAAAAACTCTATATAGTTTGGTCACTTTAACTTTCATCTTGGGGAAAGGCGTACTTGTCAAGTGAGCTTCATGATTGCTGAAAGAACTCAATTTCCAGGTCTGATAATAAGTTTTAAATTCTAATTTTTCAAGCTTTGTATGACTGAAATCAAATATTGAAGAAATCAGAAAATTAGATGCATCTGAAAGTGTTATTTCTAGTTCCTTTATGCTCTCTTTATTTAATTGTTATTGCACAATGCTCAAAAAAATAAATGAAATGTAAACCCTTCACTTGCAATGCAAAAACTTCATGAAAACGATTGCAAACAACAAACAACAATAGGGTGAAAAAAACAAATTGTTTGGGGGTTGGCCATTATAGTGGTTGGCCATAATATCTTCAATTGAAGATATTATTCTGGGTATTGATCCATTGGAAGGCCCTTCTCTTGCTGGTCGTTTTGAGTACTAGATTGTAATTTTTTGGTGAAGATTTGAATTTTCTAAAGCAGGTTGAGCTTCTCCAGGTGACACAGGGCTGAAATTGATAATTTGCTCATATTTCCTCATTGGCTCAAGATTTCATTTTGGGTATTTAAAATATCTTATTTTCTATCTAGGGCACCCCTTTCAAAGTTGGTTGCAGATTTTTTAGTAAAGGATTTATTTTTCTAGAGAAAATTTGTCATTCTTGGATGGTACGACCTTCTTGGGTTTGCTACACCTTGTTTTGGTGGGTTGAAAAGACATTCGAATAACATATTCTAGGACCTTTTGGCTGCCAAAAACTCTATACAACTTGGTCACTTTAACTTGCATCTTGGGGAAAGGCGTACTTGTCAAGTGATCTTCATGTTTGCTAAAAGAACTCAATTTCTAGGTCTGATAATAAGTTTTAAATTATAATTTTTGAAGCTTTGTATGACTGAAAACAAATATTGAAGAAATTAGAAAATTAGTTGCCCCTGAAAGTGTTATTTCTAGTTCCTTTGTGCTCTCTTTATTTAATTGTTATTGTACAATGCTAAAAAAAAAACATGCAATGTAAACCCTTCACTTGCAATGCAAAAACTTCATGAAAACAATTGCAAATAGCAAACAACAATAGGGTAAAAACAAATTTTTTTTGGGGTAGATTATTACAGGTTTGTATCAGCGACTACTAGTACCAAAGAAGCCACAGGAGAACGTAAGTATGTATTTTTTTCTTGGCTTCCAAGGACACAAAGAGGACATTATTCTATCTTTGTTATGGTAGATAGGTTCTCTAAAATGGCACATTTTATACCTTATCATAATATTATTGATGCAGTGAATGTTGTAGATTTGTTTTTCAAGGAAGTTGTGAGGCTTCATGGAATTCCAAAGAGCATGTTTCTGATAGGGATAGTGTTGATGGGTGTTTTTTCTCTTCTCAACACAGGAAATGCATGAGTGCAATGCCTCTCTTGAAAGGTGAAAAAATGCAACTAAGTTGTAGACAATCACCCCAAGGTCTCGTGGGTGTCAGGTCATGACTTGCAAAAATATCTCAATTGATTGATGTGATTTTTTGGTAATCACAAAGGGAATTTATGGTTCATTAAGCTTGGAGGGAATTGGATCTTCAAATGGAGTTTTGTGGAATTCTGGAAATGAAATGCAGTTGTTGCAAGCTCAAAACAACAGTCTAAAATTCCATGTTTATCATCAATTTTGGCTTTACAATGATGTTGGAACTTTTATCAATTTTTCACATAGCTCAAATTGACAGAGCTAGTTATGCAAGTTCATTTTAAAGGTGAAGAATTTCAATTTATTTCTATAGATTTCTTAACCATTGCAAAAATTTGAGTTGTAGAGTTTCAAGAAATGCAATGTGTGTTCAATTTCCATATATAATTTGCAGCATTAAGTATTGCATACAAGTAAAAGGAGTGCTTTCATTCTATTATCCATTCATGATGTTCCATACATTGTTTGCAAAAAAGAAGAAAATACATAATTGAACAAGTATTTCACAAATACTATTTTGTATTCATTGGAGTAAAAAGGAGAATCAAGTGTCCCACACAAGTTGTGGGAGTATCTGGAACAATGAACCACAAAAAATATTCTACTCTACTGAAGCTAAAAGAGAGAGAAGAGCATGTAAGAAATAACACAATCGTCATTTCTTGATGATGTCTTCGAGTTGACTTCAGTGTTGACCTGTCTTTACTGCTTCCATGCTCCAAGTGAACCTGCAAATGGATGAAAGCTTTTTTAGAGCTCAGATTATGAACACTCCTACATGATCCATCAATAGTAATGTAGAATATTGTTTATGATGCATTGAAACAACTGAGCAAAAGCAAGAAGCATGCAAGAGAATCCAAATGAGGAAACATCAAAAGAAACTTCTAAATTTATTGTTTTTATCTAACATTGTTTGTTTCTTGTGCAAGTATAGGAAAAGCCATGTTGATGTTTTGTTTTGAATATCATAAAGCATGTGGTGTAAAATGGGCCCCCACAAGGGTTGAGAGTAAACATACTTTCCCTCAACATTCCACAGAGGGATTTCAGAAAAGGGACAACTCAATATTGCTCAAAGAGAAATGCATCTAAAGGAGTGCATCATAAATACTATAGGAACTCAAGCAAATGATCATCTAGGACAGTCAAATCTGAAATGCAATGAAATGAAAATCATAGGTGATCAGTTTCTCATGTGAATCATCATTAAGTGCATCATCATGGAATGAGATAGAGAACAGGCATACATAATGCCTTGTTTACAAGCCATCAATATCAACTAAAGCAATTTGAGAAGTTTAAAGAATCATCATCAAGTGTTCACATTTCAAAAATATTCTATGCAAAGAATAGACTCATCAACTGTTGTTGCATGAGAGAGATAAAGATGCATGAAGAGAACAAAAGAAGCTTACATCTCTATCAATCAGTCAAGTGAAAGATGACAGTTTGTAGATGGAATAAGTAAGGAATTTATTATGAATGATTCCAAGAGAGTCATCATCCACATGTGAGTAATGCATGGAAACAATCACCAAGCTCTTATTGCAAAAGAGAGCCCCCCAGGCTATCATCAATAAAAGATAACAAATATGAGCCAAATATGAGCTAAATGAAAATGATTTATGTATAATAAAGATCAGTCCATAAAAGAGCTTGAGTTTATAGGCCAGTTGTTCACAACAAAATAGGGGTAGTTTGAAGTTTCTTCATTGCATAACACAATTTTCAATGGGCAAGAAATAAAACAATGTCATTAAAAGTAGTGACTTGTCTCCCCAATATAAGACAAGGCCATGAAATTCACAACATGCAAGCATGATGATTTACTGAGTAGAAGGGACAAAAATTCAAGGTGAAGTTGATCATAATAATCCAATGCCCTCATGGAGGACTCATCATCAACATGTGCATGAAAGCATTCATCACACAAGAAATCATCATAATGGAACATCAATTATGTGTTAGTTAAAAGGAGTATTGGAAGTGTACAATCATAAAGACAATAGAAATAAAGAGAAACTAACAAGATCTTAACAAGAAAGACAAGGAATATCCATATCCTCATTATAAATGTAAGCAATGGTAAGTACACAGAGTTGTGCATGATCAATATGGTAACAAAAGCATAAACAGTGAAGAGGGAATTCACATAATACCATTCATGGAAATGTGGCTAAAATAACGTGTACAAGGAGGAAATATATCTTCATGTAAAAGAATTTCAAGGAATATTGATCTGTGGTATTTAAAACAAGAGATCTTTAAAAAAGTTACATACAACAGGTGAAGGAAATAAGGGCTTTGACAATCAACTATCTCCATATAAATGTTTCCAAGTAACAAAGCACTTATTCCAAAAAATACCAAGGTGGGACAACAACCTTGTTAGAAGGGGCAATAGTATTGACACTTTTTCTCGTTAAGAAAGCCCATTTCCTATCCACATGATGGAGAGTAAGGTATTGAAACAATGTTCAAATGTCACTGTGGAAGCTACGGGTTTCTAAACCCTAGCCCGATATATTGCACAGCCAGTGAAAATACTTAGAAAATAAAATGAAGAGATCAAGTTGTGGCCTTACATGGGCCTATATTTTCTCTTATGACAGTTTTGTCTCTTTTACAAAATGTGGAAAAATAAAGAGACCCTAGTTTTGCAATCAAGGAAAAGCAAACAAAGATGGCACAACCATAAGGTACAAAAGATATTCTATAAGCTCGAATCGAGAATTTTGTTTGTAGAGATTAGACAAAATAGTGCAAGGTTTGAGCCATAGTGAAAATCTTACCTCATCTTGTGCCAATGAAAATTGTATTCAGGGCCATGGAGAATCCCATCAAAACCATTTGATGGTAGTTTTAAAGAATGAAAAGATTGATAGAGTGGAAACACCAGGAAATACATTAAAACCTTGTAAAGGCCATGAATTTTAGTCTCTACAAATGAATCTAAACCAAATGAACAAATGCATCAATAAGCCTTACCCAAATCTCTTCACAAGAAATTGACATGAAGCTACAGAGGAGGCTGAGCTCGAAACCATTCAATGGAAGCAATGTGCAAAGAACCCAGTCGAAAATCTAGAGGTGAAATGAAGGTGAAATGATAGGGCTCAATAGTTTTGTGTCCAGGGTTCATTTTTTCCCTAATTTGATGCTTGATTTTATCACATTGAATTATAAAATCAAAAACCTCTATTAATTCCTTGTTTAAAATGTTATGCCTAGGCCAAAATCAGACCTCAGCTTTCTTTTGATTTTTAAAGAAAATCAAATAATCATATATACCATAGCCCCTCTATGTAAGGTTGAGTTTCCATATGCCTTAGTATTCTTCATGGTTTTATCATATATCCCATGGCCACATTCTTTTATGATTTTTTTTAGAAAAATCAAATGTATAGAAGCCTTACTCTAATGTTTTGATTTTTTGCAAATATTAAATTTTCACTCAAACTATAAAAAATCAAAATATTCGAACTCAAACTGTAGAAAGCAGATGTATTGGGAGAGTTTTTATTTTATTTTCTGAAATTGTAGATGATTGTAAAACATCACTAATGGTAATGTTTCTATAAATTACCTTGGTTTTTGTTAATGTTTAGAATGCAATTGATACACTTAAGTCTACTTGGAAACTTTCTATTTTGAGTTGGAGTTACTGGGTGGATTTCGAAAAGAGGTGGCATTTTGAATTTTCTAATTTCAGTTCTGGGCAGTTTTGGACCTAATTTTGTGGAGTTTTTGGATCAACTTGTTGGAGGTGAGAAGTTTATGCTTTTGTGAGGCTATTTGGAGCAATTTGAGCCCCTTTTTTCTAGGCTTTTTCCTTGAGCTCGAAAATGAAAAATGAGTTTCTTTTTGATGATGCAGTGAGCCTAATTTTTCTATTTTTGCACCATGGATGTCACTTCATGCCTATAAGTTGAAGAAATTTTGAATTTCTCAAAATTTCAAAAATTTAGATTCTTGCTCTCATATCCATTATAGAGAGTTTTGTAAAATTTTGAATCATATTTTGATATCTTGCTCCTTTAGTTTCAATATAAGCAGAAAATTTCTCCTTTCTCTTTTCTTATCATACATTTGTGGTGGTAATCTGATGATTGTTTGTGATTCAAAGTTGTGAATCCTTCTTTTGCCGTATTGTTGTGAATTGTGGATGAGAAGTGCAGATTAGTTTAGGTTGCATATTGTGTTCAATGATTCTCAAATCTTTATGTGAAATAATTTTGAGCTAAATATCCTAAGGTGGATTGTGAGAACTAATGTTTTAAAAGAGATTGTTGTGAGTTATGTTCTGTCAAAATCTCCAAATATTTAGTGAATCATCTTAAGTTGTAGGTTTCATTTTACAGCTTTCTTCCTACCTCTTTCCACTAAAAATTTCATAAGTTAGGTGATTAGCTAGAGGGAACCAGCCCACTTTGGAGATTTTCTCTCAACAATTGATTGACCCACAAATTAGAGAGTTTTTCCATGTTGCAACAAGATAGCCAAGCCTAGCTTGACTAAGGGTGCAATCCTAGTTTTCAACAGGAACTTTACCTTAAGTTTAGTTTTCAAAGAAA